>JBAMNC010000212.1:0-114011 GCA_037902135.1 Cetoscarus ocellatus
CCTGAGGGATAAGGGAGCTAAGCCAAAAGACAAAGCTTTCAGTTTACCTGATGATCTACATTCCAACCCTCACCAGTGGGCCCAAACTTTGGGTGGAGACTGAGAGTAGGAGACTGCAGATAAAACAGGTAGAAATTTGTTTATCCTGAAGAGCTCAGTCTTGGAAATAGGGTGAGGAGCCTGGACACCTGGAGTAAGCATTAAAAGGAGCTGCTTTGGAGGTCTGAGCATGTCTAACAAGGAGGAGACACTGAGGTTTGGGTTGGTTGTCTTCCTGTTTATTAGCGTTTGTTCACCTCACAAAAGAAACACTTACCTGTTAACTCAACTCAGGCTCTGGTTCCTTTAATCAATAACCGATTTTGCCATTGACATCAACACACTTAATCTAAACAGGAATATGTTCGTGTTGTATTTAGACAGAGAAGAATGGCTGTGCCACCTTCAGATTTATGATGTCCACCTTCACAAGGCTGGATCCAGAGGCACTGATGGACAAACTGGAAGTCAGAGCTTCCATGGAGGAGGAGGGGACAGGTGAGCTTCATCACTCTTCCTGTTTAGATTAGATGTTAGCAGACATAATGATAATTCTTATTGGCTTCCCCTGCAGGTATTGCACGCTTTGCTTGGGAGCAGATTCAGCTCTCTTATGTTATTGGAGAGTTGTTCTTTACGGACACCCCCAGATTTTATGATAAAGGATCCACTGTCGAGGGAAAAGTAAGAGAACACCTTTGTTATGAAAAACAGCTGAGTGTTCTTCTGCATCATCAAAAATTAATGTTTTTGTTGACAACAGGTCAAAGCTGTAAATTTCAAGGACGGACCTGTTCCTGGCATGCTGCTTCATCTGATTCATGTATCGCCATGGGCCATGCCACAGCAGAACCTCACAACTGACAGCAATGGGGTCGCCAGTTTCACATTAAACACGACTGACCTCAACGACATTGACCTGATGGTAAGTTTAAAAAACATGGTGAGGCAAAGGACAGCAGTGAAGTCTGGCAGCTTCTAATTAGAGTAAATGGTAAATTAAACGTATACAGTGCTTTTCGACTACTTAAAGCAGCTTAACACCACAGGTCATACCAACCCATTCACACCCATTTGCTCTCACATTCCTTTACTGATGGTTGGAGTATCTATGTCAGTTGTCCATCAGTATCTACTAACACATCCATGCGCTTTCATACCTATTTACACTCCACTGATGCAGCAGTGGGAGCAACTTGGGGTTAAGTGTCTTGCCTAAGGACACATCGACACGTGACAGCCGGAGCTGGGCTCAAATCTGCAACATTTTGATTACCCATCAAGCACACTATCAGACTGAGCCACTAATGCCCCAAACGACATGATCTGAGATGTTCTCAGGCCTGAAGAGAGTAACAACAAACGCTCCACTGAGATGTTTTAAGGCCTGATAGAGTAACGACAAACCATAGTTATGATATGATTTTAGATGTTTTCAGAACCTGATTGGAGGAATCATTAACACTAATGTAACATGATCTGAGATGTTCTCAAGCCTGATTAGAAGAACCACAAACACTGTACAGAGACATAATCTAAGATGTTGCCAGGCCTGGTATTACAAATAGCTTTGTTTTTACCATGATTGACACTCATAAGAAGAGTATCAAAGGATTGTTAACATTCAACAATTTGATCTACCAATGATTTGAGCTCAGTGCTTATGGTGATCTATGGCAAACCCTGATATGAAACAACACAACAACTAATTAAAAAAAAACAATGAACATATGAAAATTAACTAGTATAAGGAAATAAAAAAGAAAACCAAGGTAAATCCTGCTCTTAGGTGAAGCAATTTAAACTTTTCTCCACTTCACACATGTATGGCTCTGAGGTGAAGTGATTTAAACTTGCCTTCACCTCTCTCACGTATGGCTCTGAGTAAACCATTGATAGGTTAAGCAATTTAAATTTTCCTTCACCTTGGGTGCTGGTTTGGCGGAGCGTTAAGCAACCAGGCACAACCCATGCTACTTCCGTCCCAGGTTCAAATCCAGCCTGTGGCCAGTTTGCAATATCCTCCCCCCATACTCTCTCAGCCCCCTTCACAAGCCTATCAATTTTCTCTCTCTCCTATCAATCAAGGCACAAAATGCCCAAAATATAATGGGTAAAAAAAAACTTTCCCTCACCTCACTCATGTATGGCCCTGAGTAAACCATTGATAGGTGAAGCAATTTAACCTTCGCCTGACCTTTCACATGTGGCTCTGAGTAAATAATTAGATTTGTCATATGGTTACACATCAGGGCGGGGTTAAGGGTAAAAGTCTGTAACACATCACTGTTTCTCACACTGTATAAAACGCTTGCGTTGTCCTCAAATGAACTGAGAGAACTGACTGAACCATGCACTGGTTTGCTGTCTGGTCTCTTCTCTCCCTTTAGCCAAAGACGTAGGCTGAGCCTACACTTAATGCAGGCGTGGCCTATCAGAGTGTTCTTTCATCAACAACAAGTCACAAAAAGTCAGATTCATTAACAAAAAAAATTCATTACAAAGCAATTACTACAATGACAAAGCAGTCTAATTTCACAAACTCCAAGACAGCTGATTAAAAGATCCAACAGTTAGAAACAATGGACAATAAATAAAAAAAAGTTAAAAAAATTGAAAACAAATTAAACACTATGTTGATCAACAAATTAATTGACTATTAAAAAAAAAATCAATGATGAATGCAAATTTGAAAAACGACAAATGAAAAAATAATTGACAAATCAAAAAAATATTGGCAAACAAAAAAATCAACAGCATACAAAATATTAGTATTTGATAGCACTGCAGAATCTGACTTCAACTGTTGGCTCAGATGCTAATTCCACCTTTCTCTCTGGCCCAGGTGAGCCATGAAGACGGCCCAGAGCTTCAGCATTTTCCTCGATATAAGAGCAGCACTCACACCCTCTCCTCGGTCAGGACATCTCCTAATTTTAGATCATTCAGCTCTTTAGAGGTGAAGACCAAGGACCACACACTTCTCTGCAATGTAGAAGAAAACTTCTCCATCCTCTACACATTTGTTGGAGAAAATCGTCCAGCTGTGGACGTGATGTACCTGGTGAGAAATGTACTTGGTGAAGAGAGAAGGGACAGGTCGGGTTTACACCAACATTGTGAAGGTATTTTACCTGCTGATACAGACCCTCAGTAGGCAGGAGACAGACCCAGAATCAACACACAACCATGATGCTGCTCCATCCAACATTCATGTCAGATTTAGGACCAAGTTTACACCAAATTGAGAAGGTGCTTCGCGAGCTTATTGAGATTCACTGTAGGCAGGAGATAGACTCATAATCTACACACACCTTTAAGTATGTAGCAGTGAAGTCCAACCAACATTCATGTCTGATTCAGGTTGGAGTTTAAACCAACTCAAAGCAGATGTTTCACCAGCTTATAGAGATCCACTCTAGGATAGGGTGACCATATTCTGAAAACCCAAAAAGAGGACCCTTAGCAGCATGTGTTGCGTCAGGACCCATGCAGCATCCACGCTCAATATCTTGACAGGTAGATACATTGGGCTAATAATGCCAGTGGTCCAGTGCCGCACTTTACTATAAATATTAACCTTTTACTACTATGAATATAAATGGTACTTTTTTGCCTTTTTTTGTCAATAAGTGTGTCAGAAAAAGTCCTTTGAGTAAATTATTAGCTCCTTTTTTTAAGGTAAAAATAAAGCATTCTAGCAAGTATTTGTCATTATTCAGATGTAAATGCTTAAAGCAGTGTGTAATTACAAGAAAAGGAAAAAAATAGATATTTTAATAAACAATTCTAAACGAACATGTACAACACTTTTGACAAGACAAAACAGAAACTCAACCTACTTTATTGTTATTTATTATTATTATTTAATATCATTTATATTGGTATAGCCTATTATTGAACTATTGATGAAATCCATAAAACGCGAACTACGATGAAAAAGATGATGACAAAAATGATTAACCAAAATACAGCAATAGAACGTCAGGAAAACACTCTAGAATGATACTAATGCCATTACTTACAATATTTTTACATTATTTATACGGGAATGACTGATAACATGTTTGTCTCTGAATCCTCTCTCTGCTCTCCGGCTCAGCTCACTTCCCGTACCTCCCCCTCAGGCAATCCAGCCTTTACCGTAATTTATATCACTAGAAAGCTCCGCTTCTCAGCTTTCAGAATCTGTTGGAATTATTTGGATAGTCGATACTGGAGGAGGTATGGTATTTTGAATTATGCATGTCTATTTCTGTCTCCGTCAACAGCTTCGTCTGTTGAACAAGTTGAGCAAAACTCTGACTTTTTAAGGAATTTTGTAAAATCCCCCTGGACTTAATTTTACGACAACACATGTCTGGGCAAAAGAGGACGTATGGTCACACTAGGAGATAAACTCTAAAACCATCCGACTCATGGTTGTCATGGCAATGGTATTGAGCAGTAGATAACTTTAATTTCCTGTCACATCCACCTTTGGCTTTCTATATCTACTTCACAAGAGCTTAAAGAGCTCTTGTTTTACTTAAATGATGTTACTGTGAGGTGATCCAGGTCTAGAAACCTACTGCTTCAGTTTTATCTTCTTCTGCAAAAAAAAACTTTGCAAATAAATTCACCAAGTCTCCCACTCCTCCTTCATCCTCCATGTGTTCAGACATCAGAGGCACTCAGATGAATCTAAACCAGCTGAAGCACACAACAAGTAGCTGCTGCTGAGATTCAAAGCTGTTAACTCTACCCACTGACCAATCAGGCCACGCTGTTTGATGAGCAGAAAACTGCTAGCTGTCCATGGTTTGTCAAACAGTACCCCCATCATGTCAAACTCAAAGTCTGATTGGACAAAGGCCATGACAATCTCCCCGATGGGATAAATACTGATTTGATGAAAGCTGTCAATGAAACATGCTGAATGGGAAACAGCCCTCATAATGAACCAACAACAACATATTTATACAAACAAATACAGAAGTCAGTCAGGTCCTTTCTGAGAAGAGTTTACATGTTCTGCCCTGCATGTGTGGGTTTTCTTCACGTACTCTGGTTTGTTCTGTGGTTTCCCCCCACAGACCACAAACCTGCCTGTTGGGTTAATTGGTGACTCTTAACTGCCCTTAGGTGTGTATGTGTGTGTGTGAGAGGTTGTATTTATTTATGTGTCTGCCCTGTGATTGGCTGGTAACCAGTCCAGGGAAAACCCTAATTCTTGCAAAATGTCAGCTGGATGACCCTGAAAGGGGAAAATGGGATGGATGATCACTGGCTGGTTGGGTGTAGAGCTGACTGTGTCTGGTACAGAAGAGAAAACCACATTGGTCCTGAAGGGCCACCTCTGCTGAAAGAGCTCCAGATGATTAAAGGGACTTTTTTCTGTTTCTACACCTTTTAAAACTTATTCACCATGTTAATGATTTTCTGTTATATTCTCCAGGTATTATCCAAAAGAAAAATTTTCATGCAGGGCCATGAGAAGGTGAAGGTGTACAATCAGTCTGGTGAGTGGAAATGCTTTGAAAACATTTAAACCTTCATTGTTCTCCAAGAAGGTCACAGTTCCTAACACGTTTATGATGCTGTGTAATGTCACTTTGCAGCATTTGTTTGCATTTCAAACTTTGTAAGGGTCAAGGGGCTGAAGGAGGGCTCTTGGGAATTTAAATCAAATAAAGATTTGGTCATGAACCTCAAACTTCCAGAATAATCCTTGGATTCTTCAGGTTAAGGGCAATAAAACCTTATAAACTCTGACCCACAAATGGACCACTGGTGATGTATTTTTTTTTGGTCAAACATCTTGAAATGGTTCTTTTTCTGTTTCAGTGGCTGAGGGTGAGATTTCCTTCAATTTGAGGGTGACTCCAGATTTATCTCCAGAGATCCATATTGTGGCGTACACCATCCTCCCCAATGAGATCGTGATCGCCCACAGTGCCAACTTTCCCACTGAGAAATGCTTCAACAACAAGGTCAGAGCAAGACCATACCAGAGTCTACCAGGTCAGAGTAAGACTAGAACCAGGACCAATCAGAGTAAGACTATACCAAAGCCAACCAGGTCAGTGCAAGACAAGACCAGAGCCAACCAGGTAAGAGCAACACTACAACTAGAGCCTACCAGATCAGAGGAAGAAAAGAACCAACAACCAGAACCAGAGAGAAACAAAAGCCAAAGGGAGACAGAACCAGAGTGACCTGGGTCTGAGTTAAAGTAGAACAAGAACAGAACAAGAACCAGGTCCAACAGGGTCAGCGCAAGACTGATACACATTTTTGATTAAGTACTGAATTAGTTGTCACCATAAACCCTGACTTGTGTGCATGTGCGTGTGAATGTGTAACATTTATGTACTTCAGGTGTCAGTGGCATTTGCTCCACGCTCCACGGTTCCAGGAGAAGAGACAACATTAAGGGTGTCAGCCAACCAGGGCTCAATTTGTGGCGTGAGCGTTGTGGACCAGAGCGTCTTGAATGAAAACCGAGATGGGATGCTGAACACAGAGAAGGTTGGCTATCAATTTTATTCATGTTTTCACTGACAAGGTTGGCATTGTTACCAACAAAGATAATCAATTTGGTAAATATATCAGTTTGATTTAGGTTTTCACTACAGTTTTACCAACAATAATCAACAGTAATAATTGGTTTGGTTTAAATATCAAATTGATTCTTGTTTTCACTGAGAAGGTGGATATATGTTCTTATCATGATCATTGATATTTTCTAAATATCAGTTAAATTCATGCTTTCACTGAGAGGATCTGCTTATGTAGCAACCATGATAATCAATGTGGTTTGAATATCAATTTGTTTCATGTTTTCACTGAGAAGGACTACGTTATTACTGAAGATGACCATTGATGTGGTCTAAATGTCATTTATTTTTTAATTCATGATCTGCTGAGAAGGTCAGCATTTGTATCTACAATGATCATCCTCTGTGCATCTACAGTGATACAGTGAAGTGGACCATTGTGGTATACAAGGACGTGAGCTCAAGGGTGAAAGCTTTTTATCTACTGTTCTACATTGTTCCAACCTTTTGTCATGAGCTAATGGCTGAAGAATAAGTCTGCAGATACAAGCAGGTAAAAGAAGAGTCCTCAGGAACCTGGTCAGGCTAAAACTTAAAGGTAGAGAGGGGAGTTTGGACATTTAGAGAGATCTTGAACTGGAGCTGCTGCTCCTTCGCTTCAAAAGGAGTCAGATAAGATGGTTCAGGTAGCTGAAACCCTTCTGGTGGCCTCTCTGAAAAGGTCTCCCAAGCATGCCATACTGGGAGGAGACCCCGTGACAGACCCAAAACCTGCCGCAGAGATCGTATGTACTGCCTGATCTGGAAAAAAACATCATAGGATTCCCAAGAGAACCCTTAAAAGGGGGAAGAGGGGCATCTGAGTCAGAATCAGTGCCCTACTGCATCCAGCCCCAGATATATGGATGGATGGATGGATTCATGGGTGGCTGGTTGGCTGGATGAAAGGATGGATGTATGCATGTATGTATGAAATGAATATTCAGATATCTTTGAATATTAGTGTGTAAACCGTTCCAGTTCGATTTTAGGGAAAATTGACAGAGTAGATGGATGCATGTATGGATCTATGGATGGATGAATGAATGAAAGGATGGATGTATTGAAGGACGGATGAATAGATGGATTTGGACTCTGGTAAGCTTGATTGTTAAACTGTCTGACAGAGATGCAGTCTTGTTGAAAAGAGTCTTTTGTTGTATTGTTCTTAAAGGAATGCGATATATATTGAAATTATTAACATTTTTAAACCTTTTATCTCTTTTTTTTTAAGCTGTTTGCATATTTGCCTGGCATATTTCCTATTTGGATTCCGGACCCTGAAGGTTGTTTGAAAGTGAGACACAGACGATCTCTGTACAGACTCAATGGAGGGAGCAGCAGACATGGAGGAGACCAGGTTTTCAAGGTTAATTTTGTTTTTCTTTATATTTAATAATTTTCCAAATTTCACCGTGTTTACAGTGAATGTTTGAAGGTGTAAATTGAATTAACAACATACTCATATCACTCACAAGGCAGCTAAACTCCACTACCCTTCATGGAGTAAAAACCTGCCTCTTCCTTAAACTGATAAAAATGACATTGATTACTAGTTTAAACTAGTGAATGTTGTGGATTGATATTGACAATAACATTTCCTCATGCTCTCTGTACCTCAGGACCTGGGCCTGAAGATGGTGACTAACATGCTCACTAAGATGCCTTCATGTGTGGAATTTAATGGGAAGATCTACCGTGATCATGTCAGCTGCGTCTCTTACAGTTGTGGGTCATGAGACACATTTCCTTATTTAACTCTTTAAAGTCAAGCATGCTAACTTTATACAAACATCAGTCTATGGAAGATGAAGAGGAGGTCTGACTTCTGGTTCATGTTCAGTCTTCTTCTGTTTTCTAAGACCAAATCGATGCGGAAAAAAGAAGCATTTCAGCTTCTGATCCGGTTTTGGTCATAGGGACAACTCGCACCTTCTTCCCTGAAACTTGGATATGGAAACTGGTGGAAGTGGGGTGAGTTTCTGTTTCTGCCATGTTTTACCTCCACCAAGGACGTTATGTTGTTGCCGGCGTATGTTTGTTTTTGTTTTTTTCTGTTTGTTTGTTAGCAAGATTTTACAAAACTACTGGATGGATTTTGCTGAAATTTTTAGGAGATGGTGGTAATGGCCCAACTTAAAGATGATTAGATTTTTTCTGGTGATCCAGATAACCGCCATTAGCGAACAGTCATTTTTGCTCAATAACTGTCTAACTAATAATGATGTCAACAAGATTCCAAGTGCTAGGTGTGGGTTTTCAGGGTCAAGGAATCATATTATGATGGTAACTTTACCACGGAGCTATTGCTTATATATGAAACAGCACTATGTGAGCTACCTTGGTGGAAGTTTGCACTCTCTGAGTGCTTTCCAGTTTTATTTTAGTTTATTTTATTTAACCCCTCCTCAGATGAAATTTTTAGATTCATGCTTCTTTCATAGCCCAGGCCATTTCAGAGATGTTTTCCAGTGTAAATGTTCAAATACCTCAACACTAATAATGCAATGGGCTTGTTGCTTGCCAAAGCCTTGCCAACTCTTTAGGTAGGTGGTTAAATTTTAACACAAGCAGGTGTCCTTTTGTTGTCTTTAATGGGAATTTAAGCTGTGTTATTGATCAGATCATTTGTCTCTGCCTAATGAGAAGAGTTGTGTCTTTGAGTTTCTAAACAGCCCCTCGTGAAATTCAGTTTTTTTTATTAAATTAGCTGCATTTCTCATTATTTTTACCCATAATTACGAGCATATCTGTATCATAAAGAAATTGTTTATTTAAACAACGCTGGATTTTCCGAAGTAAAACATAAAATGAATGAAATACGAGGAGTTCAAAAAAAAAAAAAAAGATCAGTTACTATATGTGGCCGGGCCATTGTGAACTAAGGCGACCAGAGTTTTAAAATGAAATCCGGGGACATTTCCAACTCTGCAATAAAAATTAATTGAAAGTTAACAAGATCAAATTAAGAAACTGGGACAGTTACAGTAATATATATTAAATATATTCGTTCATTCATTCATTTTCTGTACCGCTTATCCCTTTCAGGTTTGATTTTAATCTACATTACATTTAATTTCACAGCGATTTTTTTCTCTTAATTTACTTATTTAACATCATTTTGTTTGGAGGTGGGACCCCTTTTCTTTATACAGAAGTAAAGGGAGGGACTCTTGTTATTTATAACTCTGTTATCACTAAACAGTCTGACTAACCTTGACTTTTGTAACCAAACAGACAGTCAGGCTTTTATGTGTTTTATGTTGATTCTCTACAGCTTTATTATGGAGAAAACCGGAACAGCCATATTAGAAATAATTTTAATTCTGGCCATAAGGATTTCTTTTTGATGGAAACATCATTTTTGCCTCTCTTTTTACAGTAAAATTTAGATTTGTGTTTAGAGTGGGAGAAAATAATTTGTGTAAATTCTGAACTGAGTTTATGTTGGTAGTAGAGTGAGCATCAGATCCCTCCTGAGTTTGGGGGCACAACAAGCCCAGATGAGCAACTGCACTTTTGGAACAAGCCCAAAAAAATGCAACCCACAACTGCCAAAATTTACAAGCAACTTTTCAAAAAAGAAGCCCAAATCGCTTACAATAAGCAGACCTGGCAACTATGGCTCCTGCGTAGTTGTGCATGTGCCACATGAGCGTGTTTGGGGGTGTGCCGGGTTGACTAGTGCGGGCACGGTAACCAGGAAACGGGGGTGAGGGAAGGACAAACTACCTACCACACTCATATCTTGCTTTGTTGTGGGGAGCTGGGTGATAATCATGGGGGAGCCACACAGACAGAAAAGCAAGCCCAAAGTTACTTATAATAAGCGGACTTGGCAACACTGGAATAACTGTTGTCCCAGTCTGCGTGCAACCTGCTCACTCACGCTTTCTGCTTCCTATGCGGCTATAGCAATAACGTTTGTTCTTGTAGACGCAACTTAGTAAAACACTGAAATCGGGGACAGCTTTAACCGGCGACAGCTTTAACCGGGGACAGGTCATCCAAAACAGGGGCTGTCCCCAGAAATCGGGAACATCTGGTCACCATATTGTGAATGACAGATCGTGTTCAGCTATAAATGCAGTCATACGAATTTTCTGTTCACACACACGGTCGGTCATACATGTTGCTGTGGTACCTGTAGCCGTTGCTCCTGGTAAGGTCGATGTGTGGGAGAGAGCATGCATGGACGCTATGTGACCCGGGTCTGAAGCATGACGAGCTAAAACTTTTTTCTTGCTGCTGCCATACAATAGTTTTCTGGAGCACAGTACACAAAAACAAGCTCCTGGCTCCTTGAGCTTTTGACACCAGCTACAATGAGGCTTTCCATCTGCTCCAGCCTCCTCTATCCAACCCCAGCGCCACTTACATTTTACTCCCGCTTCCCATCTCGAGGTTTCCTCGCTGGTTTTAATATACCTGGCATCCATGCTAGCAATATATAGTGAACCAGCTCCTCACTGCTAACGCTGTCCATATGTTGAAAACTTAAGGCCTGCCTTACTCTGCCTCTGATTGGCTAGACCGCCTTGGTTACCTTGAGTACCATTGGTAGTTGGCACAATCACTTTAAACGACTGGTTACAGAGAAAAAAAAATACTTAACCAAAATATTCCTAAGCCGGATTTCCGGCACCGTGCCGGAGGTCTTCAAGCCCTGGATTTAGGTGCTGTCGCACAGGGATGAGACAATTCTTACAACCAATCAACAGACTGCACCGTTTTTACCCCCGCACTCTGGGGTTTGCTCTGTGCACTCTGCACCTGAACAGTAGGGTGCCAAAAATGAGCCGACAGTTACATTTTTGGAAGCCTTTCCCTTTATTTGACAGTGGAAACGCCTAGAATTGCGTACCATATCAAGCTGAAATGAACCCACTGGCCTAATATGTAATATTGAAGGTAATAATCTTGTTTCCACAAATTATTCAAAGCTGATTTCAATTATTTTTGTTAATTTTGAGTGATGAATTTGATATGTTTGATATCAATAAATGATACCCAATATGAAAAAATGAACAAACATGATGCCAGAGTATTCTGACATTGTAATAAACAGGAGAGTGTTCAGAAATAAATGACCTTGTGTTAAGTGTTAATCGTATTAGATCTTCTCTGTCAGAAAAACGTATGTAAAAATTGCAATAACCAAAGTGGAGGTGTAGCATTTCCTCCAGAAGCCTCATCTCTCCTCCATCCAGGTGCACTTAAAGACTTTGAAGATCCTTCATCATGGCATAAAGAAAATGACTCCCAGGCTGATCAAGAAAAGAGGAAGCAAGGATGGACAAAGTTATGGAATAAGAAACACCCAGTGACAGGTGTTTGCTCTTCCATATTTGAACCTTCTCTGACAAAGAGCGGATCCCTCAGGCTTTAAATCAGTGATCTCCTGAAGAGTTAAATAACAAAACCAGGTCTTTGTTCTTCCATATTAAACCCTCTCAGACAAACAGCTGATTCTTTAAACCCGGGATATAAAAAGGTCAATCTGATGCAGCAGCTATCCATATCATGTCAAACCTTTCCCCCCTGACTCCATGTTTCTGTGTCTCCACTAATCAGAGAGGCCGGATGGACAGATCTGTCCCTCACTGTCCCTGACACCATCACCAGCTGGGAGACAGCAACATTCTGTCTGTCACCTCAGGGCTTCGGTCTGGCTCCTGCAGAGACACTAAAAGCCTTTCAGCCATTCTTCCTGGAGCTCACCCTGCCATACTCCATCATTCGAGGGGAAGAGTTTGATCTGAAGGCGACTGTCTTCAACTACCTGTCCAGCTGCATCATGGTAATCAATGTTTTTATTCCCACAGGATGACAAAGATAATCATCTAAAGATTAGGAACATCATTTTAGGATGCAAACCATGACCAAAAGACAAGAATGATGCACACTTGTAGTCCTTTGAGGGATTAAAATCTAAAGTCAAGAATCACAATCAAAAGCAACAGTTGTTATATCAAGATGAGGGACATCATCTTAAAATGAATATAATGTTCGGATGAGAATCTTAACCCTGCACTCCTGATGATTTATGTTTATCAATCAGGTCAACGTCACTCCAGCTGCCTCCTCAGACTACACTCTGACCCAGCTTGCTGGTGAACAATACACTTCCTGTCTTTGTGCCAATGAACGCAAAACCTTCAGATGGGCCATGAATCCCTCAGTCTTAGGTCAGAACCACACACAGACAGTTGTGTCCATACTCCTGTGAAAAACACAAGAGATTTTATTTTATTTTCAGTAACATAAAAGATAATGTAATTTCAAACTTTGTTATATTTTTAGTGTTGTTTAAGTTTATTTTTAAAAACTGTGTATAAACTGTTATCTACAAATGTAAACACTATTGGTGTAAAGATTGTCCATGATAACTCCAATGAAATTTCCTGATGATCTTTATAATGTGAATGTTTGGTACAACAGGCGATATTGGTAAGGAGGTCAGATATCTTCAATATCTTCACAGACTCATATAATTTAGGCTGTGGTGCTCTGTTCAACACTCTGTGTCTTTTATTACAAATTCTGCTTCAGATGAATCTTCCTACAATCATCATCTTGATTTACCATCCTAGACAACAAGACATTTTGATGATAAAAAGGCTGCCACAGAGGAAAATCTGTTTTATCTCAAACTTTTCATGACCTGAATCGAAGCGCTCAACAGTTCACGTTCTTTCAGGGGTCGTGAATGTGACGGTGTCAGCTGAGGCGGTGGCTTCCCACGTTTTCTGTGACAATGAGATAGTGAGTGTTCCTGAAAGGGGTCGCATCGATGTGGTTACACAGAGTCTCATAGTGAAGGTGGGTACATAAAACAGAGAATTAGAATCATTGCTAACATTAAAACAACCAAAAAGGCCTGAGTTTTATGATAAAACATCTATGTGATTTATGTTTGCTTTTCAGGCAGAGGGATCGGAGACGACTAAAACCTTCAACTGGCTGCTCTGTCCTGATGGTCAGATTAATTCATACATCTGTGTGCTAGTCCTAAACCTAATGTGTCCTCTAACACTGACTGCAGACTTTAGAGTTTGGACCAGGTGTCAGACCAGGTTTTAGAAACTGGACCAAGATTTAAACTATAGACCATGTTTTAGATTTGTGGCCTGATTTTAGAGTAAGACCAGATTTGGATTTTAAGACAGGTTTGAGATATTAGACCAGGCTTTAAACATCAGGACAGTGTTTAGTGTTTGGGACAGGTTTAATAATTTAGACATTCAGCCAGCATTCAGTCTTCTTTCCATGTTTTAGTTTGGACTAAGTTTTATTCTTTGCACTTAGATTTGGACTGGAGACCAAGTTTTAAAGTTTTGACATTAGTCCAGTGTTTCCCAAAGTAGGCTGTGTGGCTAGCTTCTGACAGCATGAAGCCAAACAAGCTAAAATGCCACTTAGAGACATTAAATCCTGCACACACACACAAGCCTGCAGAGTTCTTCAGGAAGTAAGCTGTCGTGCACAACAAAATACATTTACAAATGCAGCTGTTTCTACATCAGATGCCCAACTTGCTTCATAAAGTAGCCTACAGAGTTGCAAAATGTAAAAAACCACACACCATCGCTGAGGGATTAATATTGCCTGCAGCCACTGATTAGAGCTGTAATTAATCAACCAAAGAATTTGTTGGTCGACTGACGGCAAACCCTCCTGCGCGGGCTTGGCTCGGCGGAGCATGTCTTGGCGGGGTCGCCATAAAACAGCTGGGCGACACTGCGTTCATGACATTTTGAGCGCAACACAACAATCAAAACAATGGACTTGGACTTGGAGGCAATAGCATACTTGCTGCTCGATCTGTGGCTTTTTGTCACAACCCAAATGAAAGAGGAAAGCAGAAGAAGGCTGCAGGCGGAGAGAAGGATTACCGAGGACGAGAGCAATCGAGCTGCAAAGAAAAGACGTATGAGGGTAAGCTAATGGCAGCTACCACTAGCATGTTAGCTAGCTCGTCGAGCTCATGACTCATCGGTGACAACATTCTCTGACCAATCAGTAGCCGGTAGTCGATCGACGTCACCTTTTAGTATCGACTCAGCTCGCTTAGAACCAGAGCAGAGTAGGTACTAAAAACTGGTTTGTTTTAGGAGGTACCGTGCCGGTGGAAACGCAACGCAAACGGGGTAGAGCCAAGTAGAGTAGAGTAGAGTAGGGGCTAAGGTGTGCTGGTGGAAAAGGGCTAGTAGACGCTCTTCAATCCTCCTGTCTCCAGCCAGGTCTCCAGATGGTGGGTGAATCCAAAGTGGTGGAAACAAGGGGGTGTTCTGAGACAGGCAAGTTACCTGTGAAACCGGGGTGGTCTGAAAACACCCCCATTAGCACTTGGAACGTTCCTCCTGATGACTGTAAATTGCCGCAGGAAAAACTAAATTGAAGCGGGAAAAAAAAAAACAGTTGGTCGACCAATCAGAGTTCTGGTCGCCCCAGCACTTGTCGACCAATGAGTCGACCTGTCAACTAACACATTACAGCCCTACCACTGATATGGTTTCAACGATGACTAATGAAGCAACTGCCAACAAACTAAAGACTGTCTCTCTATTAAACAATACCATTGCAAGTCACATTAATGACATGTCAAAAGAAATTCGAGGAGCAGCTCAATGGCAAGTTACTAGACAACCATTTTGCTCTGCAGGTGGACAAAGTCACTGATTGCAACAAGGACTGTTTATTAATAACATCCATCAGATTCATTGATATTGATGATTTGAGGGAGGATTTGCTTTTCTGTAAACCAAGTTGTTTAGGATTATTGACACTAATTTGAAAGATGCTGATTTAAAATGGGAGGACTTTGTGGGAATCTGCAGATGGGAGACAGGGAGGGCTGCAGGCACTCATCCAGCGCATCTCCCTGTACATGCAGTGGACGCACTGCATGAGAAAATATGTTAGAAGTGGAGTGAAAATATCCTTACTATAGAGAAGTTTGTAGTGTTGGTATTTTTTTTTCATTCAATAAAGAAATGCAGTCACAATCTGATAAAACTGCCACTGAAGCTATTGGCATCTATGCTAATCCCTGTATGAACTTCCTGCTGTCATCTTGCTTGTAGCTCATTCTTCTTTCTGCCCTAAAGGACTCTGATTGGACTGTCGCACTTTGGGCCGCTAACAGTCTTTGTAGTTTGGGGCTTGGCAAGCTGGATCTGCCTGATTACAGACATTGAATCAGGCTGATCTCTCTGCTGTGCAAGTAGGGCTGAACAATATTGACAAAATTTAATATCTCGATATTCATGCCAGATATCTCGATACGATACGATACGATACGATACGATACAATACGATACGATACGATACGATACGATACGATACGATACGATACGATACGATACGACTAAGGGTTCGGTGAAAACCAAGCATTTTTCAGAAAAATAAAAACATCATAATACAAAAGAATGTGGAAAGTGCAGTTTTAGCGCGGGGGAAATCTATATTGTTTATATTGTTGCTTTTCGATATCAATATCTTGAATGTTCATATCTCGATATCGATATGATAACGATATATTGTTCAGCCCTATGTGCAAGGTTAATATTTGGGGAGATCAAAGAATTAGATGTTCTTCAGTTTTTGCTTAGAAATAGGTCTGAGTGATTTAATTCAAATCCGAAATCTTGGTCCTTCATTTTATTTTGTTGTTTTATGGATAACTTCAGGAAAGAGGAAACCCTGCTGTGCCTGTTTCGTAGGTCTGAGAGTTCGTCAGTGTTTGAGAAAGTTTGTTGAGAAATGTGTATTTCAGATTTTAAGGAAGTTCAAGCTCTTGTTCTTAGCTGTAGGTACAAATCTACAAAATATGTCCTCAATAGTGAAATGTAGTTCTGAAGTTCTTCATGGATGGTTTTCCTAAATAACCAGATCAAAACTAACACCAGAAATAAACTGACTGATAATAATCACAGAACTTAAATAATCACCATGATTTTAATATCATGATGTTCGTCTCTGCTGCAGCCCAAATCTGTCATTTTTTTTCTTTCCAGGAGGCACTCTGACAGAGGAAGTCGAGCTGCAGTTGCCTGATAACGTAATCGACGGAACTGCTCGAGGGTCACTGTCCGTGCTTGGTAAACTGAACAACACCAAATTAGAAAAAGCTGAACTAAAATAAACAAAACTTAATTATACTGAACTTGACTTTTTGACTTGACTTAAATAAACTAAAAAAATCTAAACTAAAATATACTGAACTAAACTTAATTCAACTTAATGCATCTTATCTACACTAAACTAGACTTTACTTAGAGTTGACTTAACTTAACTTACATAAAATGACTTGCATAACTTCAGTTCATCCAAAATAAGCTAGAATAAATAAACTTGACTTGGCTTAACTAAACTTAATTAACTTTGACCAAACTAGATAAACTTATTTATACTGGTGCAATGGTTTGATATATATTTTCCAGTTTAAAAGAGAACATGTTCAACATCTCTACCTTGACCTTCATGAGCTGCTTTCTGAAACCCTGTCCTCATGTAAATGTAGAAAATTAAAGCTCAATGATAAAGAAAATCACAAGTTAACATTTTAAGATCTGTTTTGTTAAATTTCACGTTTCTATGAAGGTGATGTCCTTGGTCGGGCCCTGAAGAACCTGGATGGGCTTCTAAAGATGCCGTATGGCGGTGGGGAGCAGAACATGGCTCTTTTGGCTCCAAACATATACATCCTTGAGTACCTGAAGAACACACAGCAGATGACCCCGGCCATCAGAGAAAGGGCATCAGACTTCCTGAACAAAGGTCAGAATCTATTGGTTAAGTCTCACAGCTAATAACTGGAGTTTCATTCATCAAAATGTTCTTGGACCTTCTGGTTATAACCATTGGGGTGGTGGTGGTGGTGGTGGTGGTGGTGGCTAAATCTGAGATAGTCTGACTTAAGGCTGCCATAGTTAGCAGTTCTTCCCTGCACCCCATTTGTGGAGGCCTGTTCAGAACCACTGGTTTAAAACATCACACCATCATAGCCTCATGTAAAGTGAGGTCTGAGGTGTAATTGTAGTATGGGTCCAACTAGGACCCAGGAGGGTGCCTCCTGTAAACCAATCCTTTAAACAACTGCAACACCTGAATGTGCTCAGCACCCTCAGCTGGAGTGGAGGAGCAGATATGGCTGCTGGTGGACATTTCATGACCTCTGACCACAATTTGAACCTCAGCAGTAAAGATCGTTGTTTATGTCTCTATTGTTTCACCCAGGCTACCAGAGGCAGCTGAACTATGCAAACACAGATGGTTCCTACAGTACATTTAAGGAAGAAGAAGGAAGCACCTGGTGAGAATGAACTGACCTTCAGTGATGTCTTCATGTGGAGCAAAAATCAAATGAAATGAAGGATTGTTTTTTAATCACATGGTGAATTCAGAGACTGCTAATATGTTTGTGTTTGCCTGTTTGTTTTTGTTTGTGTTTAGCCTGACATGATGTTTATATATTTATATAAATACTTTTTGGGACTGGATTCAACTCTACTTTCCCCTCTCAAGTTGTAAAAAATAGAAATACTTTTTAAAATGCTGAGGGCATCAATGATTATTTCAGTCGGCGCAGCACAAAATGTTGGAAAGAAAGAATGAGTGGGTTCCTACAGCCAGGGATGGAAATCTGAGACAACAAAGCAGAAGAACTGCAGAGTGGGCTGGTGGTGCTAAACTTATTCTTGGATCATCTAACAACATCTATCTCCACAGTCTGTTTCTAGGATCATCTAACATCATATATCTCCATAGACTGATTCTTGGACCATCATCAATATCCACAGGCTGAATCTTGGACCATCTTGGACTGATTCTTGAACCATCTACCATCATCTTTCTCCACTTTGATCATTTAAAATAATCTTTCTCTATAAGCTGATTCTTGGATTATGTAACATCATACATCTCCATAGGTTGATTCTCGGACCCCTAAACATGACCAACATTCACAAACTGATTCTTGGATCATCTACCATTATCTATCTCCACAGACTGATTCTTGGATCTGTCTCCACAGGCTGACTGCATTTGTGTTGAGATCTTTTGTTAAAGCGCAGACGTTTATCTTCATTGACCCGTCAAAGATTAAGGAGTCTATGGAATGGTTGAAGAGTAAACAGCAAGAGAACGGCTGCTTTGAGCAGCAGGGAGATTTCCTTAACACCAGGGTGAAGGTAAATCAAAGTCTTTTTGAATTTTAATAATTGTTTTAGTGATTCTTCATGGTGGTTTTTTTTTGGCCCATATTCTGGATTTTAGTTGATCTGGTGTCTTATTCTTTCTTTAGGGTGGTGTTTCTGATGAAGTGACCCTTAGTGCATACATCACTGCAGCTTTTCTTGAGATTAACATGCCTGTGAATGTAAGTAGAAATATAACTATTTATTTAGTTTTATGTGAAAAATCTAAAATTATAAAAGAGGACATCAAACTCCAAGCTTTTACACCTGAGATGGAGCTCTCCTTCATACGATTGCCATACTGTCAAAGCTTTCAAAAGTTCAGTCATGGTATGTTAGAGTGTTGGCATGTTCAATGCTGGTCTGTTGGGCACTGACTTGTTCAGTGATGCACTGCTAAGGCGTTAGTGTGTTAAATCATGGTCTCTTAGGGTGTAAGCTTGCTCAATCAAGATCTGTCAGGGCGTTGGTGTGTTCAATAATGTTGTGTTACACTGTTAGCATGTTCACTGATTGTCTGTTAGGACATTGGTGAGTTCACTCGTGTACTCCTTTCAGACTGACCAAAAAACCTGTTAAAACCTGGTAACAATCAGCTTCTGTCGGCAGGTTGAAAGGGTCTAATTGGCATTTTGACCCAGGTCGACTGACCCTGCAAGCGACACTGGTTTTATCGGCTTGCCTCTGATCAGCTTCAGTGAGAACATCACACCCGGGTCAACTTGCTAATTTATGGATGTGCCCTCAGCATAATATCGAGCCCGTCCCCTCCATCTGTAACTTACGTGACTCTTTGCCATCTCAGCAACAAGTCCCATCTGCCTTTCTTATCACCAGCACTCGAATGTTGTTCAGTCTGCACCGAGTTTGTACATTTTTAAAGAGGGAAAAAAAGTACAAAGTACATAAAACATTTTACCACCATATCCACGGCTTCCATGCTCCTTTCCATTGTTTACATTTTGACATCAGCTTGATGTACCAGAGGAAAAAAACAGCCACGCAGCTCGTCTGCTGACGATCAGACCTGGGTCTGCTGGCAGTGGGAAAGGCGTCACTTGCCGATTGTTAGCGGGTTAACGCGCACTGAAAAAAACCTGCATTGACCCGCTAATTTTAGTGTGAAAGTGGTAATGGTGTGTTTAGGTGTTGGTGGGTTAAATGATGGTCTGTTCAAGTGTTAACATGTTCATTCATTTTCTGGTTTGGGGTTTGTCTGTTTAAATATTGTTTGTTTGGGCGCTGGTGTGTTCAATGATAGTGCTTATCACTTTTCCAACTGTCTTCTCTTGCAGCAGCCTGTGTTGCACAGGAGCTTGTCTTGCCTGAAGGAGTCCATTGATAACCTCAACAACACATACACAGCAGCGCTGCTGGCGTATGTTTTCACTCTGGCTGCTGACATGGAGACACGAGATCTCCTGCTGAGACAGCTGCACACAGCAGTCAAACAGCAGGGTGAGACAACATGGACCTGAAACTCTTGAGTACTACTCAGCTCATACAGGATGGTGATTGTTTGGAGATCCGACCAATCACAGCATTTCTTGTTGACCTGACAGTTCTGTCCAATCACAACAATTTTTAAAGTCAACCACTCCTGTTTTTCTCCTTGACAGTTAAAAAAAAATCTTCATCCTCTGGTGTTGGCCATGTTTGAGAAACACCAGAGAGTGTGGATATAACTCTGCATATTTACTTAATTAATTACTTCATTATTTTAAACTTATCAATATTAATTGAATTCAACTTAGTCTAATCAATCAATTTATGTAAGTGTAATTTATTTTAATTCAGTATGATGTAGTGTGGTTTTACTCATTTAATCTGATATAATGTCATTTCATTACATTTTATTAAATTTTAAAGGGATAGTTCAGTATTTTTGAAGTGGGGTTGTATGAGCTCCATATAGCCACTTAGTACCTTAAATGCAGTAGAACGTTCTCTGCTCTCCCTCAGTAAGCCACAGTCTGTAAGAGTCTGTTGCGCAGATATAGCCGCAAACAGGGAAGTATCGTACCAAGAACAAAGGGTATTTTCGCCGACTACAAGAACTCCCATCAAAAAATAATACCACAGTTTAGGAGTACGCGGCCTATGCATGTTTTTAAGTGCATTAACTTTTCGGAAATATAAAGTTTATCTGGAACTAACCGACTCACGTCACGTATTCCTCCGCGCAGCACTTCCGCAATCCGCTGAATCTCTCCGCCTCCCTCTCAGCTGATGTAAACATAACAAGCTAGCGGCTTCAGGCGCCGGTTGTAGCCTCATTGATAGCAGATTATTTGACACATATTTCGGAGATGGGGTTTTGTGTTGCTTCCCTGAATGCAGAAACTGATGTGTATCATGGAGAACTCATAGCTTTCACCATATTCCTCTTCGTAACAAGGGCACGCGGCAACATCATGTACAGCAAATGCCTACATCTCTCGTTACCTGACAGATTGTGTGTACATATCTACTGTAGTCTCTCCAGTCTCTTTGCACAAAAATATATATTTTTTTTCAATCTTAGGTCCAAACTGCTATGTTATTTCACCAAACAAATTAAAGTGGTTGATCTTTTTGAGAATTGGATCATGATGACTGTTAAGATGGTGAATGTCTGGATAGAGCTGTAAGAGCCATACCTTCAGTGTATGTTTTATCTAAAAAAAGGGAAAATATCAATGCTTCCTTTTTAATTTCCAAATGAACTAATAATAAAAGTGTTCATACATTTCCAGCAAAAGGACATAGTCACCCCCAGAATTGAATAGGTGCTTTATTATATATTCATTCTGTCCTGTAATTCTGCTTGATTTTTCTCTCAAAATGCATCAGATCGAGCATGCCCCCAGACCCCCAGAGGGATTATTGCCTCCTCACCTTTTTCAAACCTACCCGTTTTCATGCCTGCTATTGTAAATGTAGAATCCCCCCCCCCCCCCCCCCCCCCCCCCAAAAAAAAACAGTCAAAAGATTATTTTTTGCTTTAATCCCTGTATGTGCTATGTGTATTTAGATTATTTATGAATATGTTTAATGTTTCTCAGAGGGCCCCTTGGAAATTTTTGCCTGGGGCCCCAGCACACTCTAGAATCGCCACTGTATATCTGTATACAATTTATATAAATTCGTGGCAAAATCTAAATATATTCTTGCATTTAGGAGACAGTATATTTATATTATCACGTCAGAAACAGCTAAGATTGTGTTGTAGCAGAAGTTAGAGGCTAATACACAGTAATGGTTGTGTGTGTGTATGTGTGTATGAGAGAGAGAGAGAGAGAGAGAGAGAGACACACACACACACAAGTAGTCTGCAATGTTACGGTAAACAGCCTCCTCTACCCTGCTTGTTTGTCTCTGACAGATCATTATTACTTACTTTGAGGATAAAACGTCATTAGGTCCTACAGGTTTGGGACGTTTTTTCCAGTTTATCTTCAGGAAATTGAAGAATGTCCACAATACTCCGGGATTCAGAAGAGCAGGAAAATCTGTATGATGAGTGATGCAGACGGTGTGAGAGTCACCGGTATCCTCTGACTCATACAGATCCTGAAGTCGGTCTGTAACCAGGTCCACTCATGGTAGCAGCAGCAGTCCGGGTCCGTGGGCATTGAGTCGCAGTTCATATACTCGCACCACTGTGTATTTCCGACTCTTTCTTGACCTCCAGTTTCCACCGATGTTTCTCTGTTTCTTTCGGCCTGTTTGGTCTCCATCTGCAGCAGCTCTTCTTCTGTGAACTCCGGTTCCTACAGGTATCCTCTTGGCTCCAAGGTGAATGGAACTTCATCTTCGCTGTCATAATCACTCGTTTTTAATTTCCTACGCTGTTTCTTCCTCACACCGCTAAGAGTCAGAACAAAAGAATTACAATGCCTGATAAGTGTTACACAAGATTACAACCGGCACCTGAAGCTGCTGGCTGGTTATGTTTACATCCACTGAGAGGGAGGCGGAGTGATTCAGCGGCTCGCGGAAGTGCTGCGCGGAGGAATACGTGACGTGAGTCGGTTAGTTCCAGATAAACTTTACATTTCCGAAAAGTTAATGCACTTAAAAACACGCATGGGTAGCGTATTCCTAAACTGTGGTATTATATTTTGATGGGAGTTCTTGTAGGCGGCGAAAATACCCTTTGTTCTTGGTACGATACTTCCCTGTTTGCGGCTGTATCTGCGTAACAGACTCTTACAGACTGTGGCTTACTTAGAAAACGATCTACTGCATCTAATGTACCTAGTGGCCATATGGAGCGCATACAACCCCAATTCAAAAATACTGAACTATCCCTTTAACATACCTTCTTTTTTCTCAGATTATCTGATATGGTCATAACTCATATGATTATACGGTCTTGTATTGTCAGCTAGTGTGTCTGTTTTTGGTCTGTAGGGATCTACTTGAGGGGCCTCAGCTTTCGAAGACTGTGATGGACCAAACAGTCAAGCTGGTACCACAGCTAATAAACTCCTTCGTACTTTCATATCCAGTTTATCTCTGTCTATTCTGGTCTGTAGGTGATCTCCTTCACTGGACTCAGGATGAAACATCTTCCCCAGACTCTTTGTCAGTGGAGATCACCTCTTATGTGCTGTTGGCCAAACTTGGAGTGTCTCCATCGGCTGAAGAAATAGGATACTCGGCTGGCATCGTCCGATGGCTGACAGGACAACAGAATGAGTACGGGGGGTTTTATTCTACACAGGTACGTCATGACAAGGACAGACAGACCTTCAGACTAATGGATCAGTTTGTGGGGGTCACTGAACATTATTGCAAATTAACTCAAAATCATTTCACATTTGCTATCAGTCAGATCTCTGTCCTCAGAAACATGAAAACACGATAAGTTTAAAGATGGTATTGACCCCTGCCACTATTTGTTTGTTTGTCTATTATTCATTTATTTATTTTTTTATTTTGTTGTTAGTTATTCTTGTTTTTTTAAGACACTGTGGTGGCCCTGTTACTCTACTCCACTAAAGTGTTCTGTCTGTTAGTCATTTTGTTTTTTTGCTTTCTGGTTTATTATTTGTTTGTTTGTTTAATTGTTTGTTTGTTTGTTTTTTGCTCTTAGGCCATGGTGGTAGCCCAGAGGGTAGTGGCCTTCCAGGCCTTGTCCTTGTGCCCTTTGTTTTTTGAATATTATGATTATTTGTTATTTGATTTTCATGTGTTTGTTAATTTTGTTTGTTTTGAGTATTATTGTTAGATGTTTTTTGTCTGTTATTTGTTTGTTTGTAGGATACAGTGGGGCCCCTTATAGCCCTTTCATTTTACTCCAAATCAGCAATTTGTCTGTTCATTTTGTAGTTATAAGTTCCTTTAAGTATTTTGTTGTTTGTTTGTTAGTTCTATTTTTGTTTGTTTGTTCACTTGAATAAACATTGGGGTCCCTTAAGATCCTGTTATTTTACTTCACGAAAGTGTTCCCTCTATTTTCTACCTTTATTTGTTGGTTAGTTGGTTCTGATTAATTTGGCTTCTTGTTTGTTTGTTTGTTCATTGGTTTGAAGATCATGGCGTTTGCCTTTCAGATCTAGTCTGACCCAGTGGTTTTAGTCCACAAACACTATCTATCAATTTGTTCTTTTTAGTTATTTCCTTTATTTTGAGTATTTAGGCTTGTTGTTTCTTGGTTATATATATATGTATGTGTGTGTGTGTGTGTGTGTGTTCGTTTTTAGGGAACAGTGGTGGCCCTTCAGGCTCTGTCCCTGTTCTCCACCAAAGCGATCCGTCTTGATGGTTCCAGTTCGGTGACAGTTTGGTCTCCCAGCGGCCAGCTGATTTTTGATGTGAACCAGATCAACAGACTTCTGTACCAGCAGGAGGCACTGAAGGACACAAGGGGAAGGTACAGGCTGGAGGTGAAGGGAACGGCCTGTGTCTCAGTGCAGGTGAGAGGAGAACAACCTACGATTACTGATGCTTCAAATTTTTATTAATACCACATCTGTCATGTAAGTTAACAGTATGTTCAACACTTCAAATCTTAATTCATTCATTCATTAATTTTCTATGCCGACTATCCCTTTCGGGGCTGCGGGGGGGGGCTGGAGCCTATCCCAGCTGTCACTGGGCGAGAGGCGGGGTACACCCTGAACCGGTCGCCAGTCGATTGCAGGGCAACATATAGAGACATCAGATCAGTTTTAATATGAGACAATGTTCAATACTTCACAGATATCAGGTATACATTTTTATGTCTACCTGGAGCTGCTGTCACAAACAAATTAGCAGTATTTGTTTGTGACATGCAGTATCACATCAGAATTGATAAGATAATAAATTAATACAAATAATAATTATTATTATGTTTATTATCATATTATTTGGTAATTATTATGATATTTTTTCAGAACTATGTCTAATTACGGTAATCACTAATCATAGTAATTTTAGATCTCATAAAGAGTAACTTAATTTAAAAGCAGAACATTTTTTTCAAACAAAAACTAAAAAAATAAATAATTAAAACATCAGTACTAAGCTACTCCTTTATCTTCTTCCTCAGATCTGTCTTCGCTACAACACGGCGCCGACCCCTCAGGTGTCCAAACTCCGTGTGGAGGCTGAATCAGAGGTGGACTGCAAATTGAAGTCTAAGAAGCTGGACCTAAAGTTGAAGTCTGTGTGAGTATGAAACAGTGGGTCTGACTGAGCTGAATTGTTCATATTAACTCATTACCGAGGGGGCTGAAATATTTATACATATTCACGAGAGGGTCTGATGAAAAATGACAATTATACAGATTAATATACTTTATAGATGAGCTGAAGTCTGCATTAGTGTCAAAGAATGGGTCTGATGGAGTTAAATATTCATTCATATTTATTCATCAACCAAGCAGGCTGATGTCTGTGTGAGTATACAATAGTGTGTCCCATGGAGCTGAATATTCATTCATATTTAGTTAGTGAATGAGGGAGTTGATGTAAGTGTAAGTACATAAGTGCCTGTCCCATGTAGGGTTGCAAGATTTTGGGAATTAACAGGAATAATGGGGAATAGATGTGTCATTTACAAAACTGAAGGTTGGCCCTTTAACAGGGATTTTAAATATAGCTGAGGAACATATTTTTTGGCATCATCTTGAAACCAGACCAAACCAGATTTCATGCAAGGCATATGCATGAAATAACACGCTGCTTACTGCAGGGGTATTGAGGACACATCCCCTACATGCACTGTTTATACCTCCATCACATGCAGCAATGATTTCTAGAACCCTGGACTACTGAGGCCACATTTTTTAGCCTTGCAAGCCAGGACTATTTCAGCCACACATTTGAGCCCTTGGAATTAATTGTTCAATAAAATTATCAAAACTTGATAAAGTTCCTCTTACAAATAAATCTGTAGAAATGTAATGTTTATGATTGCATTATTTTGCATGAATATCTGCCTATGACAAAGCAAAATCTTTATATTTATGTTTGGTTATAATACTTTTTGTTTAAATTATCCCCAATTTCCAGTTAATTACCATATATTTACAGAATTCCAATGTAAAGTGTCTAATTTGTAATATTTCCTAAAATTCCCTAGCTTCCCATGAAAAGTTTCAAGAAAGTTTCTTGAAATTTATCTGAAATCTTCTGCCACTTTGCAACCTTAGACCTATGGGCAAAATATACATTCAATATGCTGCGGTTTCTGTGCATGTTTTATCTAAAGTAAAAGCATCCTCACTTTTTTAGATCAAACCTTGTGTTTTCTTTTATGATTTATTTTCAGGTACTTAGGAAAAACCACAATAGACATGTTGATCATGGAGATCAAAGTGCTGTCTGGATTTAAACCAGACCCTGATTCTGTACGTTTGGTGAGTCTGTGATAAATATTTGTGCATTAGTTTAAACTTTATTTCACCAGGAAAGCTTCACTTAGATTAAGAACGCACTCACACTTGGGCCCATTTGTGCCTTGCTCAAACCGAATTGCTTCCCTGTTGTGAGTGCCTCGCTGGCCAACTCTCACATTGTCCTGGCCTGAATTGCGCTTTGGCACGCTACATTACACAAGCAGACTACAAAAATGGAGCTTAACCCTTTTGTGTCATATTTTGAATCATTGATTAAATTCAACACTCAAACGTGCCATCAGTTTAGGATATTTACTTGTTGGAGTGATAAATGTGGTATCTCACCTGAGCAGCTGTTTGCAGAGAAATAACAGAAAGGGTCTGTTTATCTAGTTAATTCACTTAAAAGACTTGATTTCTTGTATTGAATATGTGTGATGGAATGTTTCCAGAGTTTTAATGTTGGACCCAAAAGCTTCAAGGAGGAGGCAGGTAAAAAGTTGACAATGATGTTATTCAGGGAAAATCCAGGGGTGGGGGCAAACAGTGAACTGGTGAGCATTTACACAGTGACCACGGTGGTGAGGGCTCGTGGGGATCACTGCAAAAAGGGAGCAGAAGAAAAAGGTTAGAATCCAAAAATGACTGAGGAAGCATCCAGTACAAGCACAAAAATACAAGGTAAACTCCAACAAGGAAATCCCAAGGCTTAAGGCCTGCTCTACGTCAAGTTAGCACAGAGAGTATGAAGAAAAGTGGCCTGAACAAACCACATAGGAAGTGGAATCCACCAGCGACTGAGAAGAGCCACAGAGCCGGTTAAATAGAGTACGCTGATGAGTGAACAGGCTGCAGATGTGTGAGACTGCTGCGGAGAAGGCTCCAGGAAACCACGCCTCCTCCCAGTGCAGCAGAGAGCAGGAAGGGAGGGGGGAGAGTGAGGACAGAGGGAGAGGAATCCTCACAATATAAGCCTTCACAGCTGTAATATTCATATCTCTCTCTTGTTTGGGATCACTGCATTTACGCATCAACAACAATCCTCATCCATATGCAGATCAGCTATCAGCTGATGTCATAAGTAAATATCAAGCGACACACAGCTCAAAACCAGAGTTGTAAAAGGCCTATTTGTGTGAATCCAAAAAATATAAAGAGAAAGAATATCAACAGGTGATCAGAATCTAGTAACAGCAGTAGCAGGAGGAGAACGATGGATGCAAAACAAAGAAATGAAATTTAATTTGTGGAAGAACATTTATTATTGCCTACATAAGGAAAGAGATCTGTTTTCATCACAAATTTAAATGCCTCCTCTTATAATCAAATGCCTAACGTCACATGGCTTTGTCCAGTTTTACAGTCTGTCATGTCTGATGGTATCTACTGTAAATAGGAAGTAAAAGGAGAAAATTAGGAATATGGCAGTAAAGTGCCTGATGATAACTGCTGTAAAATACAAAGTTGAAGAGCATGACAGTGATTCAAATGTATGTAGAAATAATAAGAAGGCCATTATTATTTGGTCTCTTCCAGTTAGAAAATGCCTCGCAGGTCCAACGTGTTGATTACAAAGGAGATCTGATGCAGTTGTACTTACGAAAGGTGAGAGACAAAAAAGATTAATTATCAGTATTTACTGATCTACACTCCAGATTATTCAATCATCTGATTTCTTTTGCACAGTTACCGAAGGATTCAATCATCCGCCATTCTCAACGGCTCATACAGAAGCTGCCTGTGAGGAACCTGAAGCCAGCGTTTGTGAAGATCTACGACTGCAACGATCCCCGTAAGTCATCTAGGAAGTTTTTAGTCTGTGTTTAACATCCTCACCTGTGTCCATGGTTATATTTTGATATGATTATAACCCAGGGCTTAATGTTTGAATCTTTTTCTGATGAAGTCATAAAAGACTCCTTCATTTAGAAACGGATCCTCTCTCTGCTTCTGCTCTTTACCTTCAGGTCACTACGCTGAGATAGAGTACAAGGACCCCTGTGCCAAAGGTAACTTTGATAGTAGACAATGATGATGAAAATCTGTCTGACCTGTCTTTTCACATAATGTTCCAGTATCAGACAGAGAAAATCATAATTATTATAGCCCAATCCCTCTGATAAACTCTACAATAGTTAAATGTAGTATATGATATTACAGTAATATAAAACAACCATGATGATAATGATGAGGATCTGTGTGAATATTTTAATACTATTTCAGGTGATATTTCACTATCATACAGATAGTATGATAGTATCAATAAAATAAGGATTATTGTTGTCCACCCTATCCAAAATAGTCAAAGGGTTATATGTGATCATTTTTCTATTAAGTTTTTCACATTCAGGCAGAAACACTGACATAATATTTGATTACAGCTAATAAGTCTTTCAGTTTTCACTTAACCATTAATACTTAAATTTAGTGTGACATTAACAGACATAACAGCAACAGAAAAACAATGCCTACATATAGAACTCAGCCAAAGCATTTCCAACATTGCCGACAAGTTACTGTCAAGAAAGAACTCGGAGAGCCCAAACTTCCGCCAAGGTAGCTCACATATTCCTGCTACATCTATAAGCAATAGTTCCATGATAAAGTTGCTATCATAACATGATTCCTTGACCATGAAAACCAACACCTAGCACTAGCAATCATGTTGATATCATTATTAGTTAGACAGATATTGGGCAAAAACAATCGTTCCCAATGGCATTTAGCTGGATCACAACCAAAATCTGATAATTTTTAAGTTGGACCATTAACAGCATCTCCTAAAAATTTCAGGAAAGTCCGTAGTTTTCCATAATCTTGCTAACAAACAACAAACAAACAGACAAAAATATGCAGGCAAAACATAACCCCCTTGGTGGAGGTAAAAATGTGAAAGGCTTCTCTTTCTTGCACTGTTAACAAATCCTTTAAAAAAATTCTTGGATCCACATCTGGATTCATACCACAACCAAAATATAATCACATCGTCCTTGTGCAATGACCATCAATCCCTAGAAACTTGATCAAATTTTTACATAACTTTTTGAGTTATCCTGTCTATATATGACAAATAAATTAACAAATGCTGAAAAAACCTAATCTTCTTGGTGGAGGGAAATATGAACTTTTGAAAAATAACTCATATTTTAAGAGTGGAAACATTTACAGTATCTTCCTTTGATTGACACATGTCCACAATTTAACCATCATCATGATTATCATAAGGTCAAATAATTACATTTTTCTTTCTCTACAGCCTGAAGAATGAACATGACCCCAAAAATCCTGCAAGAATTCTTTTCCTTTCCTTACCAATCATTCCAGCATTTTATGAAAGGTTTTCTCCATGAGTTTGTGTCTGTCTCTGTTTATTTGCCCGAAAAATTAAAACAATCAGAAGGAAAAAGTTTATATGACAGAACCATCATTCATTTCATTTCCAGTGAAAAGCTCTCAAAAACACCTTCAAAGTATATGAGCTGTTTCTCATGACAGGAGTCCTCCGTACCCTTGATTAGTAATTAAAGGAATGAATCCAGCAGAAGAAAAAAACATCTGAAACTGAAATCCCCTATTTGAAATATTGTCTACATGTGGAAAACTTTTATGTTACTGAAATCAACCAGGGCAGAATGAAAATTTGAATTTCAATTACATTAATTAATTTCATTAAATTTGGACCTCCTGGGTTTTGGTGTTGAGTAATTTTTTTTTGTTCCCATGTTAAAATACCCCACGCTAAAACCTCTGTTCAAGTACTTTACAGACTTAAAAACTAGAAAGCACTTGGAGAGCGCAAACCTCCGCCAAGGTAGCTCACATATTGCTGTCATATCTATAAGCAGTGGCTCCATGATAAAGTTACCATCATAATATGATTCCTTGACCCTGGAAATCCACAGCTAGCACTCAGAATCATGTTGATATCATTATTAGTAAGACAGTTATCAGGCAAAAATGATCATTCCTCAGTGGCTGTATCACCACTAAAGTCTAATTATTTTTAAGTTGGGTCAGTACCAACATCTCCTGAAAATTTCAGCAGAATTTGTTCAGTAGTTTTGTGTAATCTTGTTTACAAACAGACAAACAAACATATGCATACAAAACATTACCTCCTTGGCAGAGGTAAAAATTAACCACCCCTAATCTAATTATCAGGATATAATAAACACCCACCATCCAATAAGGATCAATTATCCAACAAACCAAAGCAGTAGGACAATTTTTGGGCTATATTATAATAATCAGAAAAAAAATTAAGTGATTTAATTCTCTGTTTATGATACCATTAAAACTCCAATAAAGTCCCCAGTATTTAACAAACGGTCATTTGTATCTTAAAGTAATATTTTAATAAATCATGGCATCGGAATTAATTATTCAACCTGTCCAATTATCAGAAAATAATCCACCCCCTCAATTCAGTCAGGATCTGGTATTCAACAGATATAGTGATTTGGGTAGAAATTTCATGCTTGAATGACTTTGATTGCTGTTTATTATAATATCAGACATTTAACTTGTATCTACAGAACAGTTAGCATGAAACTGAACTTAAATACACAACCAGCTATCAAATAACAACAATAAAAAGACAGAAAAATAAACGGAACATTGTTAATATAACGTGAATATACTTTCAGTTTAAAATCCTTTTCTTTGGTTGTTTTTTCAAGTGCTCTGAGTCCTTTGAATCTGCAGTCCAAAATCATCTTTTCAATAAAGATAAAATATAGCACCAGATCTGACTGCAGCAGCGAGCATTCATGGATTTAAACAAGAACAATATAAAGTTAGTGAGCTTAAATAAGTTTATATGAAAACATATGAATAAACTGTAACAGTATGAAATGAGCTAGGCTGATTTAAACTAAGATTCTACCATTTAATCATTGAATTATACAGTACATATATAAACACAAATATTAGTAATCAGTTGATCAGCTTCATTTACACCTACAAACATGTTAAAATAATCAATCATTCAATAATAATCAAATATTCATACACTGGAGGTTAATGATTGGCTCCCAGGATCAGTCAAATAAAAATAAAATATTTTAATAAAAAAGCTGCTCATGACCCATTTTAACTCTTTAAGGCACAACTCACTGCAATCCTCTCCAGTGCAAACGCTCGTCCACATTCTCAAACCCTCACCCTCAACCTCAAGTATGGTTAAAGGGATATTTCAGTATTTCTGAAGTTGGGTTGTATGAGGTACTTGACCATAATCAGTGAAGTGACTGAAAAGGCTCCCAGCAGCGTTGTACCCTTTAGGTGCATGAGCTGAGACTACCACTAAGGCACACCACTGTTGCTGGATACAGTTATTATGAGTTTTACGTAACAAGCCACAAAACTATGTTGGATAGAATGTGAGATTGGGCTAAAAATTACAGAGCAGTTTATTTTTGCCAAGGAAGTCTTTGTGTTTGGCACTATTTAACGATGCAGTAAATGGCTAAGTGCTCTTCCGCCTGTGTACTGATTCCACCAGATGAATTTCATTGTAAAGAATTTCTTCTTCTGTGTGCTGCAGTTGATAAAGGTCACCCTGTACATCAGGTAAAAGGAGTGTCGTCATCACTTGAGTCAAAATCCCTCATATTTGGTTCAGTATTACTGTTCCTATGTTTTTCTAAATCTACAGAGCAAAACAGCAGATCGGCGGACTCAATGTGTACAAGCAGAAGAACAGCCATTTGCTGCATTGTAAAAAAGTGCCAAAGAAAGAGACAAGGAAAAATAAAGCGCCTGTGTACATTTTACCCAAAATAGTTTTGTGGCTCATTTTAACATATAACTCACACAATAACGCAAAATAACTGTACCCACCAACAGAAGCGTATCTTACCGGTAGTCTCAGGTGTTCTCCTTAAAGGTACAGCGCTGCTGGGAGCCCTTTCAGCCACTTCACTGACTATTGTCAAAAACATGAAGCAACCTAACTTCAAAAATACTGAAATATCACTTTAAATCAGGGTTCCTGTTCACATGGTCAAATATACCTACATGTTTTTAAATTGAAGTGTTTTTAGCTCCGGTACAACAACATTCGTACATGTTCTCTAACACAAACCCTAACCCTCAACCCAAGGCATGGTGAAATCAGGGCCTGTGTTCACAAGGTCATTAACTTATACATATTAACGTGTTTTTAGTGTCTACTTTTGAATCACTGTTCACTTTGTTTAAGGGTGTATTGTTGGCAAGTTGTACAACAGTGAAAGATGGAAACAGTAAAGTCTTTTAAGTCATCACTTAAAAGATTTCACATCAATTACCACAATGAGTAAACAGAAACACAGCTAACAGACTAACCAGGAAGAGTAATCAGACAAAGAGCTAACAAAAGAATGATAAGAAAAACAGCCCACAGACTAACCAGGAAGAGTAATCAGACAAAGAGCTAACAAAAGAATAATCAGAAAAACAGCCCACAGACTAACCAGGAAGAGTAATCAGACAAAGAGCTAGCAAAAGAATAATCAGAAAAACAGCCCACAGACTAACCAGGAAGAGTAATCAGACAAAGAGCTAGCAAAAGAATAATCAGAAAAACAGCCCACAGACTAACCAGGAAGAGTAATCAGACAAAGAGCTAACAAAAGAATAATCAGAAAAACAGCCCACAGACTAACCAGGAAGAGTAATCAGACACAGAGCTAACAGATTAACCCGGAAGATTATTGCCTATGATTGATGAAGATTGCTGATGAGTATTGATGATTGTCAGTAGCTGCTGATGGTTATTGATTGGTGATTCTGTTCGATTTTTGACGATTATCTATGATTATTAACCCATGACTTTTAGTGATTATTGGTGATAACTCATTGATTATGACATTGCAGTTACAGTGATATCATGATAAAGAGATGTATGGATGGATGATGAATGTATGCATGGATGGAAAGATGGATGGTTGTAAATTAGTCACAAGCTAAGAGGCTAATGGTGATTCATTGATGATCAATCATAAATTCTCTGGGGTTATTTTGCATTCACCCTGCTTTATGTATCATTTGATAAGATCATAGATGGTTCTCAATCTTTCTAAAGCAGATCATGCAGCCTGAATCACCCAAATGATGGATGTAAAAATGAAGATTTTTGTGAATTAAAAAACTAAACACTGATTTATTAAACCAAACATAAGATCACATCAGTAATCAATGCAGAATAAAGACTTGTAGATTGAGAGAAAACGGAACTTTTAAAACTGACAGAAAATCACCCAAGTGATCAACGTGAAAGTAATTTTTTTTAATTAAACAAAACTGGTCATAGTTAGGTTTAAAGAGGGGTTATGGGGAAATCTCAGGCATGGGCTAAAATATGTTAATTATTAGGGTGAGGGTTGGGGTCATGGTTTCCTCTGACACTGTAGGAGCTTGAGACTCCAGCAGGCACCAGTTAACTCCAGAGGGCAGTATTGTATACCAGAGTCCCGGTACTCAGAGCTGTCATTTTCAATAAACGTGGACGCTGATAAGTGCTGTTGCTTCATATGGACCCTGCAGGACCATATGGCATGCAGTAGAAGCTGCTGAATGAGGCTCAGCCTCTGTTTCTTCTCACTGATGGTCCAGCTGTGTGTAGGGTTTGGTTTTTGCCAACTGAGGTAAAAAAAAAAAAAAAGAAAAGAAAAAAGAAATTCATGTTGGTTTATGAAGAGTCAGTCATCGCCATGTGCAGCAGAACAGCATGGCTGCTCAGTCCTTTTAGCAGCAAACATCAGTGAAACCAGGCAGGAGAGAAGATGCCTCCAGAGCACAGAAAGGATAGCGTCTCTTGAGAAACAGCAGGAAGCCCTCAAGATTTTAGGATTTCTTAAACCTATCTCTCAGCCTTGATCTTGTAGCGCAGTACTAGGTAGGTGGCCAGCCGAAAAATGATGAAGAAGATTCCTAGGACAATGAAATCCATGTAGAGCTTCGCATCCTCAACATCCAGCAGCTGCAGGACCTCCTCGGGCTGCTGGAACTTACAAACTTTCCCAGGACACTCAAGCTCAGAACGGTTCATCCCATAGATGGACAGGATCACACCCTCAAAACCATATCTGCGGGAGAAAAGTCTGAGATTCATTTAAACTAATCATAACTTGAGGCAGAGATGGATACAAGTCAACTGTTGCAAATCCAAGTCAAGGCAAAAGCCTGTGAGGCAAAGTACAAGACAACTTTCAAGTCTCTCTGGCTTTGATTAATAATACTAAAATGCTAATTTTTCCACACATTTGTGCCAAGGTTAGGATTAGGGTTAGGGTTATGACGGGGCTAACACACAGTTAACATGCATATAACATCCTGATGGGTTATTTTGATGTACCTGACGTAAGACACGTAGGAGCTCCACTGCAGATATTTGGGGATCGTGTCAAAGTTCACAAAGAATCCAGAGAGGAGCAACACTGGAATGGCTGTGACAGGTCCAACAAAGGTGGCCACCTTTATGCAGAAACACAGACATGATTTTAAATGCAGAACACAAGCTACAGTCATGTACTCACAGCGCTGCAGTACCTGTAGAGATGTGGAGGCAGCTCCGACCAGCAGACCCAAGGATTGAGCCACCAGAGCAGTGCAGATGGACAGAGCGATGAAGAGGAGGTAACGGCTGACCTCAGGAGGCTGCTCGGTCATCCAGTACACAATGCTGCAGTACATAATGGGACAGACCACCTGGAACAACCCAACCCCCATTTACTGATATAGAATGAAGAAAAACATGATAATAAAACTTTATTTAAACCAACCCAACATTTACGGACACTCTCATGTCTCAGTCGAACATCAGCAGATCTACTCTGTTGTTCTCATGGGAAAACGTTTTCAAAAAATTTGAAATTTCAACTTTTTAGTCTAAACTGTCTGATTACGCTCAACAAAAAGCTCCTTCACCTGATTAAACGTGTCTAACATCACAATTAAGGACATCTAACACAAATGTTAATTTCTGAAGAGCATTGGAGGAGGTTCAACCTTTACCAACTTCTGAGTTTTTAGATGCAGGATTTTGCGGGTTATTAAAGACCAAGGGAATTATCACAATTTACTGGATCTTATTGAATTTAATGTATAACAGAGTAATAAGAATATGATGATATGTGATGGACCATCAGCTCCTTCATCCTTAACATATCAAATTTTCAGTCTGACTTGATTTCCTTTATCAGCTGAGCTCGAGCCTCTGATCAGTCTCTTTAAATAAAAAAAATCCTATTATCTCCTTAGCTTGATCATATCTTCATGCTGAGGGATTTCAGAAATAAAGGACAAATCAAGATGGTGTGATCCAACAAGAACTGACAAACAATGACAAAACTCAACAACAAATGATCCAGGTGATTCTGTTGGTCACCACCAGAGTTCAGTATTATTCAATGAATCTGCTGTCCTAGCCCGGGTCCTAAAGGTGCATTCACACCGAACGTGACTTCAATGACTGAGATCGCGTCACCCACCTAAGTTGCTTCAGCAGTCCATAAATAGCTCATTTTGTCACCGTCATCTTGCTAAGTAATGTCACACCCGCTCGAGTTTCACCATGAAACTCACACACAGGGCTCACCTGGAACGGGATGTCAGCCATGGTTTTGGCTAGGTAGTAAGCTTTCAGGCTGTACCAGTAGTTTAGATGTTCCCTCAGGAACACAGACATCTCCAGAGGAACTGCACATGGTAAACAAACGAAAACACATACATATGAGACAGACACAGCATCACCAGAGTGGAAATATGCGTGGGCTCAGTTCCCATGCTTGGACTCACAGGTTAACACGGTCGGCATGAGCGCTCCAAACATGAGGAAGAGCATGGAGAAGAACAGGAATCCTGTGTTGTTGAAGACCTTACTGGCGTCGTTCCCTATGTTCAGGTAGAGTAAACCAATCAACACACCGATGATGACATGTGAGATCAGTCGGAGATGGGTCAGGACCTGGATTTAAAAATATAAACTTGTCTGATTATTCCAGATTGATCAATTGATTGATTGATTGATTACCTCAACTCTGTTATGTATAATTTCCTTTGTTTTATCTTTAATCAATGTCTCAGTGATATTGCTCTGTCTTTAACATGTATGTTTGACCATTACCCAGCCCTGTCATCTGTATTTTACCCATCATCACCCACCTGGTCTCGACAGATGGTGATGAAGGTTCTCCTGAAGAGGATGCAGAACTGTGTGAGCGTGCTCGTGGCAAAAGTGTGGCTCTCCATGTGTCCAGGATCCTGGATCCAAAGAAAGCAGATAGACTAATTAAAATTATTATTGTATTATTTTTCAGTGTTTTGATCTTTGTCAAAAGTCTTTATGAATCAGGTGAGACCTTCCTGCTTGGCCCACTGTGCCCTAACAAGAGTCTTGATCATGATTGTTTTTGAACTCCATGATTCTCTGAAGATCCATCATCAACTTCAGAGCAACAAAATAAAACTAACTGTCAGAGCTAAAACGTTTGATTATCTTCATCTCTGCGGCTGCCTGAGACCTTCATTTTGGTTCAATTCTGTGTTGTTCAAACACTGAACACCACGTGAAGCAAAAGGCAAACACAACAGGTAATGTTTAATATTGGACATCTGTTTGTTGATTTTCTAGAGGTACATGTCTAAATGCCACAGCTCACGCTTCTCTGATCTTTGACCTTTCAAAGGGTTCATTAAATTTGTTCACGTCTCTCACCATGGGGTACTTTGTCGTACAGACTTGTGGACCATTGGTGGCGCTGTGGTTCTTCTTCTCCTCTAACGCACACATTCCTCCTTGAACCGCCTCGAAGAGCACAGGGTTTAGGTCTCCATATTCTCCTGATGCAACTTCAATGACTGGAACACAAACAGAAGAGGAATGAATATCCAAATTATTTTTAATCATTAACAATAATTGTCAGTGTTTGTGTTTGAAATGACAGAAATTCAAAATTAAAAGCTGATGGTTTGCAGCTTGTGTCCATAGCTGGTGCTCTATTTTTAGTTTCAGAGAGCTTCTCAACAGAGCTCATGTTGACACGGTACGAGTGTTGACTTCTGCTCCCCATGATACAATCATCAGGGCCATTTAAAAACGCTCAATGTGTCCCATGTTTGCCTTCATTCTTGGAAAAATCACCCATAAAACATTAAAATGAAGTCAAAGACTCATGACCTTGCCACTAAGAGCAGCCAAAGACCAGGATTGTTCCCCTCAAAAAGATAAGTCATCAGTTTTTGTTCTGCCATTTTTGTTAATAAAACAGACAGCTGAGGTCACGCCACTTCTTAACTTTTATTAGCTAGTGAGAAAGAAGTGTCACTGATGAGCCTGGTGCTTTTCTTAAAGTTGAACTGTTTTAATTTGACTGTACTGGAAACAGAAACCACTGGGGGTGTTTTTCAGCTCAGGGAACTGAGTGTTTGGAGCCTTGGACTTCTTTACGTTTGATTAAAGATGAGTGCTGCCAGAGCAAAAAATAAAAAAAAATGGCGGTTGTGGATCCAGGTCCTATACCACGGCAGACTTAAAGATTCAGCTCATAGATTTAGGAAGCCAAAGTTTGATCTAAGTATCAACTGGACTAATTTAGGGTCTTAAACCTTTGACTTGGCTCAAACTCTGGATTATCCTCTCATGGCGGATTGACAGTTCGATACAAACTATAGTTTGGTGAGGCAGGTCTAGATGAGCCTCTGGAAATATGTTCAATCATAAGGTATGAATGTAACCATGCAGCAATTAATGAGTGAGCCACTGTAAATACAAATATTAGTTTTGTTTGTTTATAAGTATTTCATTAGTATCACAGGACTTAGACTGAGGGGACATACTGAAGTCTGCAGGGTTGTGGTAGGTGGGGCAGTACAGGCCCAGGGTCTTCAGGTATGGGATGAGGTACGGCACGGAGCCTTTGTAGATACACTGGCCCTGACTAAGGATATAAAGCTGTGAAGGAAAACCAGAAACTCATAAGATTTTAAACACTTAATGAATGGTGTTAAGCTTTCAAACACATACATTTATTTTACAGAACATATTAATACATGGTATTAAGAATTTGAAACAGATAAATCAATCTTGATGAGCCTTAAAGAACAAATGAATGAGTAATAATTAGCCTAAATGATCATGCAATTGCATGTAGCAAACTAAAATAAAAGGTATAGAGACAAACATATTCCGTCATTAAAGAACAGATGGTCACCTTGTCAAACATCTCAAAGAGTTTGGCGCTAGGTTGGTGGATGGTGCAGATGATTGTCCGTCCTCCCAGAGCCAAAGACTGCAGGAGGGAGACCACCTGGTAACAGGATGCGCTGTCCAAACCACTGTAGAAAGAGAGACATCAACAACAGCATTCTGAGTTATCATGACCAGGTACACTGCTGAGGATCTCAAATATGGACTGAAAAATGGACCAACCCTGCTGAGCCATCATGTGTTGAACACTCTTCCTTTAGCACAGAAAATAATGTTGATGCTTTACTTCGTCTTTGTCCACCAGCCTTCATGAATTTATGATTATTTATGATGTAAAAGTTTGATTCCTCAGAGTTATGGATCATTTTGTTGTATTGTTTTTTAACTTACCACTGTGTTCACAACCCCCCCAAAGTTCTGTCTCCATATTAACATGTTAAGTTTGAATACCAGTAAGCATAAATCAGAGTTTTTATTCATTATCCATTGGTCAAACTGGAATTTTCGCCACACCAAACCTTATTAGATCCAAAGGTTTTCAACGTGCAGCTCATGTAAACCTGATCTTACAGTCCATGATAATGGCCATTATAAAGACACAATAAAGCCGTAATGCAAACATGATGGAGGCATGATAAAGATGTGATGAAGACATAGTGAAGAAGTGATAAAGACATGATAAAAATGTGACAAAGACATGATAAAAAAGTGATAAAGACATGATATGAGGAAGAAGACATGAAGAAGAAGCCCAGGTCTTCAGCTGAGTCCCACCTCCCTGGACCTCCTGACAAATCTGACTTTCATGGTCATGTGACATAAGGAGGCACACTGAGTTGATGAATGGAGGTTTTAATCACTAAAATGTCGTATAATCCTAATTCTGTGCTTATTCGGGATCAGGTAGGCTCACCTGGTGGGTTCATCAAAGAACATGACCGGAGGATTGTTGACCAGTTCGAGGGCTATGGCGAGGCGTTTACACTGACCCCCAGAGAGCGAGCTGGTCCGAGTGTGAGCACAGTCAAGGAGGCCTAAAGCTGTCAGGATCTCGTTAACCTAAAGATACCATAACGGAAGGATGGACAGGGAGACGGGCAGATAGTCGGACAGACAGACAATCAAAGGATAGACAAACAGATGGACCAACAGATTGACAGAAAGCCAGGCAGGCAGACAGAGGACAGATGGACAGACAGGCGGTTGTACAGACGGACATATATACAGAAAGATGGACAGGTAGACAGAGAGACACAGGGTGGATGGACAGACCAACAGAAAGGCAGACAGATGGGCCAACAGACAGGAAAACAGGCAAGCAAAAGGCAGTCAGATAGACAGAGAGGATGAATTCTTAATCATCAATAAAACATTTATTACACAATCAGTATTAAGTTAACTGAATTATTATAATCAAATAAACTGAATACAATTATTCAGTTGATTAAAATTGCCATTAAATTAATTTAATTATGAGAGTTGTAATTCTTACATTATTTTTCTTAAATTGATTTTTATTTTGTAATCAATTATCAGACCAATATTAAATTCATGGTATAAAGACGATGACAGGACAGAGCTAAATAGGGAAGGCTGACTGAAGGTTCGGGAGGTTTGATCGAGGGTGATGTCTCCTGACAGGAGCACCTTCACCTCAGTCTTTGTCCTTATGGTGGCTTCATGGTAGTTTGGCTCTTAATTTTCAACCTCATATGTTCTCTATTCTGGCATTACTTTAAATAATTAAATACATCCAACCAATCAGAGCACTGATAGATGAGTATACAGTCTTTCATAAGCATTTTGTAATAATCAATTGGAGCACTGGAACATGTGTATATAGTTTTTAATTAGTATTAAAAATGTAACACTGATATAGATATATACAGTGTATAATCAGTATTCAATATTTCTGTTTAGATAGTGGTGGTCTTTGGCCTGACGTGTCAGTAACAGTGTGTAGCTTCATCTTCCACTGAGTTATCTCTAAAGAGGCTCCATGGTCTTAAACAAGCAGACTATCCTTTATGAATAAATTATAATCATAATAATATAAAATTGTCTTATTGAGTTGTTTAAGCAGAGCTTTGCATGTTTCAGCGGGCAGCAGGCCTCATGTTTGACTCACCAGCTCTTTCTTAACATCCAAACTTTCATCCAGCTTCAAGTTTGCAGAGACCTGCAGATGATGATAGGAAGAAACAGAGAAAATAAACATTAAACACAAATAAACTAAGAAAGATGACATTCACAGACATAAAGGACCACAACATCTGTGTTTTGTATGTAACGTGTTTTCTGAGAAATCTTCACACCTAATTATCATGTTTGTACCTCCTCGCCATCATGGCCTCTTGTGCGGTGAGGTGCAGCACCTTGTCCTGCTTTAGTGGAGTTTGTACAGTACACATGTTGTTTTTTATGTTGTTTACTGTTGTTGTTAGCTGTTTGTTTGTTTGTTGTTAACTATTTGTTTGTTCATGTTTGGCAAGCCTCACCATCATGGCCTCTCGTGCGGTGAGGTGTGGCAGCAGCATGTCTTCCTGCATGATGTAACAGGACATTTTCCTGAAGGTGCGCAAGTCTCTGGCTTTCCTGTTGACCAGGATCTGACCCTTCATCCCTGTTTCCCTGCAGGGAGATGAAGGTCATGCAGGGGTCAGAGGTCACAGATAAGTCATAGAGGGTTGGGGGGTGTCTATCAGTTAGTTAAGTTCATGGTATCAATAATACAAGCATCAAACAGAGGAAAGCTGCTCAGTGATTAGTCTCTCACTGAGGCTCTGTTTACACGACTCCGTCTTCAACCGAATCCGAAGAGTTTTGATTGCGTTTTAGCCTCCCGTTTACATGAGACCAGTGCCAGGAGTGCTTGAATCCGCAAACTTTTGAAACCAGGGTCCAAGGCGGAGAGTTTTCAAAACGCATCGCCACCCGGTCTCATGTAAACAGAATTCATCGTTTCAGGGGGAAACGCTGACGTCTACGCATGCGCAGTACTCTTTTACATGAAGGCTGTGCACGCATACCAGGAACAACAACAGCTTCGGCCGTCTACCGAGTAACATGTGCGCTGCTTACCGTGCTCAGTTTGTTATCCAGACAAATTTGTTGTCTCAACAGATTTGTTGTCCAGACAAGAAACTCCTGCTTCTTCGTGCGTCCACTCGCCATTGTTGTTTGTGAAAAGTTTTTCTTCTTCGTGTTGAAGAACAGTTGTTTCTCTGCAAATCTACATCGCCATCTACTGGACTGGCATGCACACTACAGCGTTTTCAGTCGTTCCCGAGTCTCCATCTGAACACAGATCGTTTTTGAAGATGCAAAGGAAAACCCTTTGCGTTTCAGGTGAGACCGTCTCCGTGTAAACAGGGCCTGAGCTCCATCTGAAGGTCCTTCACTAAAGCTCAGGATAAGTGATCCACATAGATGTTCAAACCTTCTTACTTATTTATCTAGATGCATTTTGGATGTATTAAGGTATGCTTAATTTTTCTGTTACTGACTGTGAATCACTGGATCGATCTTTACTCAAGTAAACTTTATTTTGATGTTCTAACTTATCTGTAATGGCAGTTAAACAAATATGGATTAAAATGAAATCCGATTTTTCCCTTGAATTCAGCATCAATGACAGAAACATTCATGACCAGAACATTAACATCTTAGTTTTTACACATTACCTTCTGCTCTAATGAGTGGTGGTGATGGGTTAACTCCTTGGTGTTAAAATACTGCAGACATCATCAAAATCTCAGAAAACAGGAGGAGCCCTCTCTCACCTGTATCCAGCCAGGATGTTCATCAACGTGGATTTACCAGACCCTGAGGGCCCCATAATCCCGATCAACTCCTGACTGCAGAACCTCCCAGACAGACACTTCAGTAACGCTTTAAAACCTGAGAACAGAGAAGGTAGAGAAGGTACAGGCATGGGCCATTGCTTTAGCTTTAAAAGATGAAGAATGAGAGGATAGGACAACCATACCAACATACTGTCAATTCATTAATCTACCCTGCTTTTGAGCTTCTCAGAGGCATCAGGGTTAGGTGAGGGTAAGAGTCAGGGTCAGGGTTTGCAGGGGGGATTTGGACTACCTTTGTTTCAGGCATCAGCAGCTCCTCTGTGAGTGAATGTGGCTCTGAGCATGTTTAAATATATATATTTTAAATATATACCTCTTCGTCTCCAGCACGGCCCCTCCTGGATGGTGTAGGACAGGTCAGTAAACTCCAGATCCACAGGAGAGCGTTTGGGCAGGTGGGAGAAACGCTGAGCTTCAGTGATCTGGTTCTCCACCTTCTTTAGGTGAGACAACAACGACGCTTCCGGCTGAGGCTGGCTGCTACCATTACACATGATGGGCTCCTCCATGGACACGCTCACTGAGTCCGGTTCTAATGCCTTATTGTCCATCCCAGCGGTCTCTCTGAGGGACAAGAGGAGGCACAGGTAAGAAAGAAGACAGAGGTCACCTGCGCTTTACCATCTCCTGACACATCTGATTACTTACATTAAACCTGTGGGCTTGCTGCTGTTTGAGTAAACATGAAGGCTATTTTATATGTTTGGAAAGTGTGAAATACTCAGCATCTCAAGCTCAGGTCAACAAAAAATTAAGATCCTTCTTGGCCTGTCTACTCCTAGGATATGCATCTAATTGACTCCAATTTTGGCATAAAAGTAGTCAAAAACTTGATCATCAAAGGTTATACAGTGTGTACAATAAACAAAAAAAAGATTTTTAAGAGGCCTTCATATTTGCAAATTAAAAAAAAAAAAACAAGAAGTTTTTTTTATGACCTGGTGGAAAATGATCCAAACTGACCCATATGTCCTGCCTTTACATTGAGCCTGTGTATAAAAACACCCATGAGGAAAAGATCTGCATTAATTTTAGCAACAGTAGGGGCAAAAACAATAACAAATCAAAAGTTTTCATCACAGGACATGCAGTTTTTGCTAATGCCACCTTTTTGTGATGTTCATTACGTAAAACTCATATCTTGGTTTTCTACACTTTATGTAAAATTAATAATGGGCAACAATGAAGAATTACATGCTATTCCTGTATGATGTAAATTAACTAATTTATCTTTTAAAGGGACATTGTAAATTGGCATGAGGCATTTTTAAAAAGTAGCCAAACCTGCTAAATGCTCAGATTTGTATATGTGCCATATACATTTTCTACTTTGGGAATATGTATTATTGGTGTACTCGGACACAGCAAAAAAAAAAAAATGCATTGGCGCAAGAAGAGCATTTGCATGATAGAGTAATGATAAATGATAAGTTTTGAAATGCCCATGAACTGCCAGATAACAGGACAGTAATAGGACACTCACCACCTCAACTTGAGGATGTCCACAAGAACTATATGATGCCAAGAAGGAAAAGGGGGAGGCCTAGACAACCCTGAAACTCAGCAGAGGTCAAAGGAGAGGGATTCACACTAAGAGCCTTCAAGCACAGCACTCTCCTCCTTCCCTCCCCATAATTAAACCTTTTCCACAGCAGACAACAGCATGCCAATCTAACTGTCACTGCACATAGAAAAGGTTTTTTCTTTCCACACTTGCAAAACAGTGATTGGTTTAAACTGTCCACAAACTAACCCCTAAAGGTGTCTAAAACAATAAAAAAAAACAAAAACAAAAACAATACAGATGCATTGCAGGTTGGATTTTTCATGAATCACTTTTCTTTTACACTCTGTGTTGTCGGTGCTTTCTTGCTATCAAGTTTTCATATAAGGTATAAAAACACACTCAAAGGCCACTCTTTCAGGTAGGTAGTACCAGGTTGGACCCCTTTCGCCCTCAGAACTGCTTTAATTCTTTGCAACAAAAATTGAACAAGAAGGAAACTGTTGCAGAATGTCTCCAGATATTTCAATGTTGGACCCAAAAGCTGAATGACGGAGGCAGGTAAAAGATGACAAAGGTTTTATTGGTTACAACACTCCAAACAGGGGGGGAAAATTGGGAGTCCAGTGCAACGGAGGATTTCTAGTGACGGTGGTGAGTATTTACCGGGTGGTTGGCGAGGTAAGGGCTTGTGGAGAACACTATGAAGAAAGGGAGCAGAGATCAGTAAGTACATTGGCTATGACAAGAAAAGGCAACAATCAAAAAACACTCCTCAGAGCAAAAACTCCAAACCGGAGATCAAAAAAGGCTTAGAGCCAGCTAGCAACAAAGTGCAAGTCAGGAGAAAGACGGCCAACAAACTACTCTGGTTGAGGAAATCCACCGGCGCTGAAGAGGTGACCAGGAGCCGGTTAAATAGTGGAGGTGATGAAATGATTCCTCGCAGGTGTGTGGCTGCAGTGGAGCATGCAGGGGGAAACCACGCCCACTCCCAGCAGAGGAGTGGGCGTTCTCAGCAGAGAGGCAGAGGAGCAGTGAGGGAGGGGAAACAGCTCAGAGAGGGAGGAATCCTCACAGGAAACATACCTGAGACATTTTGGTACATGCTGACATGATAACATCACACAGATGCAAAACACATTTTCCACATCTTAAGTTTTTTTTTTAAATATTTATTTCATTTAGTAACCAAGGAAATCAATTAAATACAAAAATAAACAGTAATATCTCGAATGAAATGGAGCAGAAAGAGGAATAATCTTAAATGATCTGCTCCATTTTTACAAGACAGAAGCTAAAGTAAATATTAAAACACAAAACTTTAAATGAAAGTAACTGCAGGCCACAGAAGCCCTTACATCCCACTCTGATGATGACTCAAAGTTTGTGTGGAAATGGTTGCAAATAGTTGAAACACAAATTGACACGAGTGACACAAATTTCTCATCTTTTATCCCTTTGCCGAAGTTGAAAATATTGAACTTCCGCGACAAATTCGCCTGAAGCTGTGGCACATCAGGCAATCATAATCAGGAGTTAACAGCGATAATGTTGACTTCACAGACAGGAGGATGTAAACACGCTCCTATAATGTTACCTTAGTGTTCAGAGACTAAACCACAGAAAGGAGCAACTAGGAGAAAATCACCCTGTGAGGATGCTCCTAGGTTTGATTAATGGAAAGGATCAGATGTAGGGAAAGCAGGGATCCTGAGGACAGTTGCCTTTTGCTAGGAAGCTGATGAGATGTACTTGTGAAGCAAAACAAATGAACTATGGTCCATGGCCGACGACCCTCCTGCCGTAATTATGACACCATCTGCAGTGTGAAAGGCAAAAACAGCTGTCAGGCTGTCACATGAGTGCTTCCGTGTCATTTTCTAAGGAGCTAATTTAGTTGGACATCTGACAGGTTTCACATCTGCTGCATATGTTCTGAACACCTCTGTTTGTGAACTGCCTGTATGTCTCCTGAGAAGAGATAGCTAAGGTATGACCAAGATCAGACAGAACCCAGTTCCTCTGACCTCGCAGGACTCTAAGCAGCAGAAATATGTGATCTCCCCTGTGATGGTGAGGTGATTAATCACCAGTGAAATGGAGATACATGTAATCTGCTTTGCTCTACAGCCCACTGTAAAAATGGTTCCCAACTCTGAGGTGGTACAGTAATTTGTCCTTTTTGAGACAGAAGTCTCATTTAATCACTCATGGGGTTCTTAATCCCTTTGGGGATTAAAATCCACTTTCTTTTCCCTCCTTGATCTGCTAGAAGCTGGAGGGGCCTGGAGCTACCCGCTTGGGAAAAATCTGCAGACTCAGTACACTACCAAGCACCAAGCCAAGCTAATGTATGGGAATCTGCTGCCCCCCCGCCTGCCCTCCTCATCACACCTCCACATGGACACATTTCACTGACAGCAGGGACGTACATGCCAAAGAAAGGTCTTTTCTGAGCGTCAAATTGGTCTCGATAAGAAGGAGGCAGGAAACAAAGAGACGGATACGTCTGCCAACATGTCATGAGTTGACCTGGATGGGACTGGACCGCTTGGGCTGAAAGAGAAGGTCCAAAGAGGAGAGATTGAGAACTCAATGACCCTGGATCATACCACTTCAGATTACCTCCTGGACCACCGCTACATCTCCATCTGATGACTTGATGGCCAAATCCAGCTGGATTAAAAGGCTATTAGAGTCAAATAAAGTGGGCCGGTCCACACATGCAGACATCAAAGTTTGATCAAATAAATCTCACAGATTGCCTGGTTTAACCCCAACAAACTCAGACGAAAGGTCTAATTTACAGACTCTTTGAGGCTCTTTGATACATGTACTCAAGAAGTTTGGATTCTGAGTCTGAAGTAGTCCAAATGTGGGGTCAACAGTTTGACCCTGAGCTCTCACAGCCCAAGATAAATCAGCTGGGGTTTTTAATCTTTAGTGATATGAAGATGGTCTGGATCGTGCACATGAGGAGAAAGTTCAAACATCTTCTTCCCGTTTCCAACATGCATACACAGCACAGTTTACAGAACGGTGCATCGGTCACTTTAGGAACAGAGCAGGAGGGTCAGGACCCCGTCTGACCTCATGAAACCTCAGGGGAGGAGGATGTCATCATACTTTTTGTTTCACATACAAAACAGGAGGTAGAGGTTTGGGATGTGGGCAAATAAACAGATCAGGACTAAGGTCAAAAAACTAAAAAAAACAGCTGCAGACTTACTGGGTGATTAAACATATCTTTATACTTTAGCAGGCCAGAAATCTCAGTCAAATGCTCTGTCTAAAGAGTAATACCACCCTCAGCCACCAAGAACTGCTGTAGCTCTACCTTGTGGCTTCTGCCTGTCTGCTGAAGTGCCCACTAACCTTGATGTAAACAATGGCCACTGAATGAAGGCTATGAAACAAATAAATAGTATTGGTAACATCACATAGGACCAAGATTGGAGTAGTTAATAAATCTGACTTTTATTTGTTGTCTAAAATTGTGCAATGATCTGTTACTATTACCATTATAATCATTTATCATTTAATCAATACTATATGTACATAATAATAATAACAACAACAAAAATAATAATAATAATAATGTTCATATTATTTTTATTTATCTACACAACCACAACAAGACAGACAGAACAGGAAAACAGCAATGAGAACCACCGTAAGGCAAAAAGGAAACAAGCTTAAATGGCCTAATGGGACAAGAAAGCACAAAAACCTACAACTTTGAATCAATCTAAACACAATCGAAAAGACTACCTAGAAGATGTCAAAATACATTAGAACAGGAGGCTGGGGTTAGTTTCACATGATATTTTTGATCACAAATACATACTATAAATTTTGTAACAATCTTAGGACTGACCTTTGCACAAGTTTAAATAGCAACAATTACGTTTTTGAGGATGCTCAGAAACTGACTGTAAAGTGGGTGGGCTTTAGACAATCATCCATTACTTAATAAATAACTTGGTTAATGAAACATAAACACCAATTCCTGCATACTCAAAGGCAAAAAAACGTCTTTCCTCCAACCCAATAGAGTGGTGCAGGAGTGATGTATTTTTTAGGCCAACGCAGGAGCATTGCGCTGGTTCCCTCTACCACAAGCCCACTAAAAGCCTATGGAATTTTTCCCTGTGTTTTGGATCATTGCTGATAATAAGCTACGTGGAGAACCAAAAAAATGACAAAACTTGAATGTTCTGCCATCTCTTTGTGAACATCTTAATGATTTTTTAAGCTTGAACGTAATAGGCGTAATAGGCGCTATTAGTAAGCTACCAATAAACCACAACATGGCAGTTCAATTTAAAAGTAACCACAATTTTTACAATGTATAACATCCTGTTGTGACCTCTTCTTTGAGAATTTACCTGAAATCGAACTTTTAAAGTTGGTCCTACTGGCGGTGGCAGAAGTGTATTAATAACTGATTATTATAAAACAGCCAGAAATGCTTGCCATTGGGTACCCAGCCGTTTTATAGTCATTATTAGCAATAAGTTAGCAACAGTGGTTTTAAACAAATAAAAACAGTGTGAGATGCAAAAAGCACACCAACATCAGATGCATTTTATTATTTCCCATTAGACATTGAAATCTCATGTGCGAAATCTCACCACAGTCCTTTTTTCAGGCATATATCCGCAACCAGTATTCTAAATCGCATAAATATTATTTTATTTCCAGTGTGCAAATCTTAAATTTATTTTCATTTTTTTTGCTGGCTTTTTGTGTGTTTAGTTTTTTAATTTTATTTTTTAGAGCACTTTAACCCATTTTATGTATGAATGCTGGTTTATATGAAAGGCAAGTTGTTATTTGGCCTTTTTCTCAGCATTTTAATTTATTTTATTTGTAGCATTAACAGCATAATTAGCATTGAGGGAAAGCAAAGCAACATTAAAAATCAAACATCAATGTTTGACTAATAGGAAAGGACATACAAATGTTTTGATTTTAGAGGCCATAGCGTTCTTCACCTCAGTCCTGAAAAATCTTCTTAAATTGAAAAATAAGCTGTTTTGGAAGATTTTACTGGATTTTCTGATGCTTGGTGATGTTCTCTTTCAAAACTTGTGTGTGCTTAATGACAAATTGAACTTTGATATTCTATTAAAATTCTAGAGAAATTTAAGTCATGTTCCCGGAGGCTTTTTAATAACTTTAATGAAAATGATAAAGGGAAGAAATAAAGTTGTCTTTTTTTAATAAAGATGCTCCATAGAGGTTAAATACTGTGTGTAAATCAAATTGCAAAAGGATCACTAAAGTCTTTAGAAAAGGATAAACGATAAACTAAGAAAAAGACCTACTGAGGAGTCTTACCTGAAGGTTTTAAATTAATGATCTTCATCCTGCCCCAGTGACCTGCAGTTCCTTTGTGACCCTCCATCTTACATAAGACCAAGACTGAACACAAGGACTGAAGATCAAGCTCAGGGAAGTCGGTCAGCATTGCGGCTCCCGAATGACTTCACAAGAACAAGAGCTAATCACCATGAAGGCTTAAAAAACATTAAAGATCACGCACATTCCTAGGATAAACTATGGCTAACAGAGGTCTGTAATTTAGAGCTAAAGCTAATACAGGGTCCCCGAGCTAATGCAGAAGTTTAGAGCTAAAGCTAACAGAGGGTCTGTAAGCTAATACAGCATTTGGAGCTAAAGCTAATAGACGGTCCCAGAGCTAATGCAGAATTTTAGAGCTAAAGCTAACAGAGGGTCTGTAAGCTAATACAGCATTTGGAGCTAAAGCTAATAGAGGGTACCAGAGCTAATGCAGAATTTTAGAGCAAAAGTTCACAGAGGGTCTGTGAGCTAATACAGCATTTGGAGCTAAAGCTAATAGAGGGTACCAGCGCTAATGCAGAATTTTAGAGCAAAAGCTAACAGAGGTGCTGTAAGCTGAAACAACACTTGCACTAAAGCTAACAGAGGTTGACCTACAACAGCATTTGGAGCTTAGACTAATGCATGGCCAATATGCTTATTCTGTACTTTTTGGCCTAAGCTAGCAGACAGTCTATAAGCTAATACAGCACTTTAGTGCTAGAGCTTCTCTCTCCCACTGTCAGTGTCAAAGCCATAGCTAATGTTGAAGATGGGTTCACCAACTGTAACACATCTTCTACTAGCAGTATCAGTGATAAACTGGTGAGAAGATCAATTGATTAAATTCCTTGGGCCGTATATTGACCAGGGGAGGCTTATTGTCTAAAGTGCAGAGCAGACAGCTGTTTGGGGCGTGTCAGTTTATTTTCTGCCATTTTGATGATGCAAGTTCCCTGCTTGAAGCCAGACACAGGGCGCAAAGAGGACAGATTATCTTGGTTGTATGTAGGTATGTTTTAAGTATAACAGATCAAACCAATCAGAGTGTCAGTACGCACCGTACAGCAGCTGGCGTTTTGCTATTTACACAATAGGTTTAGTTGTTTGGTCTGAATTTCGACTGGACTGTTTATTTCCTCTCCCTTTATTGTGCCACTACACTCAAAGAATACAAACAGGACACTGAATGAAATATCATAATGCTCCAATTATATTTCTTCTTTTCATGGCAGACTTCCAGAGCATAAGAAATGATTAAAAAGATGAGTCAGACACTAAAGCATGTAATGAAGCAGACGGACAGTTCCATATATCCGCCACAGAAATATTTCACTAGTCCATCTGGAGGAGATCCCATAGAAAAGGTTTTCAGAGGGCAGAACCTTCAAAAACAAGTGCAGCTGGTGATTAGACAATCCTTCTGCCAGTCATACTCATCACAGATCAATCCATATCAAGCCAAAATATGACATAGCAGCTAGATCCTGTTGTTAGATGTTAGCTTAAACCATGTTCCAGTCCTTAGACTATCATCTTACATTACATCCCCTATTTATTCTGTAAAAGAAAGCAATACGGATCATTCACAGGGTGGGATACAGGGATCATACAAACCCTTTATTCATACAGTCAAAGTTATTAAAATAAAGACTTTGTGGAATTTCAGAAAGTGCAAATCCTACATAAAGCAAAAAACAAACTGCTATCTGTAAATATCCAAAAATTATTCACAGAAAGGGAATGGGGACACAATTTAAGGGGTCAATCTAATTTTAAAGTTACAAGGGTAGGTACAAAATGGAAAAGTTTTTGTATTTCTGTCTGTGGTGTGAATAGTCTGAATGTGGAGCTTAAGGAAAGTCCAAACATCAATCAGTTCAAAAAAAGGTACAAAGAACTTTTCACAAGGTATAGGGAGGAATAAGGTGTTGCTCTCACCAGGTGATAAGTGTTAATTTGTTTTGTTATTTAGTTTTTGTCTATGTGATTCAAAAGAATCATAAGAACTTATTTGATAATTTTTTTTTTTATCATAATAGAAATTTTGGGGGAAGATACTGTATGTGTATGTGTATGTATATATGTATTTGTATGTAAGTGTATATATATGTTTATATATATATATATATATATATATATACATGTATATGTGTATATATATATATATATATATATATATATATATATATATATATATATATATATATGTATGTTTGCTTTTGCTAATGAGCGTCCAGTGTGTTGCCTTTGAAAAATGATCCATCGTGGTCAGCCTTCGTTGGAAATTGCTGCCGTGGTTCAGCCAGGGAAAATGATTCCTCCACTTCGGGAGAAAGTCCCTTTTCCTCCTCTTGGACTCATAGCACTCCTTTGCTCACATTTTTACTGAAACACTTTACTCTCTCTTTTCTTTCTCTTTCTTTTCTTTTTACTTAGTTTTTACTTTTACCGCCGGCACTCAAAGCATTTCAAATTTCCCACTTGCATTCTCGCGAATCACAATCACGGTAATTAGTGATTGGTCAGTCACTGGCCCCTCAATCAGCATGCCCTGCATGTACTTTTACTTTACCCGGGCCAGCGGGCCATGGGTTATGTCGGACCCTGTTACATGTTTGAAATAAACTAAACTACTACTAAATTATACAACACAGATGTGTCATTTACCACTTATACAGTATGTGACATGAACCTCGTCAACAATAATCCCCACCAAGTTCTCCCGGTAAACTTCTGAGGAGAGCATATTTCGCCAGGTATTGTTGAGTAACCACGACTACCATAGACTAACCAGCATTGTCTGGGGAGGATTTCCACATCTCTCCCAGTTTTCCAGCAGTGATCCCCAGCTTCCCGGCTTCTCTGACAAAAAGCTTTAAGTGCTTCTCTTTTAAAAAAGTAATTGAGTCAATTTCTGATAAAACTGCAGATATTGCCGCATACACGGAGACCGCTTCAGAAGCCGCCATTGCTTTCAAACATGCAGTCACTTCCAGCTGTCGTCAAGACTTCAGTTTCTGCCTGTGTTCCCTGATTGGGCCGTCCGGCTTTTGGCCGTTGTAAGAGATTTTCTCGACGCAAAAAGGACGGCACGAACAGAATCAATCTGCAGCCTCTTGAGGATTTTATTAAGAGAGAGAGTACGGCTTCAAACCAAATTACAATAGATGGACCCCTAGCATAGCTTCTCTTGCAACTTTTATAGTGCTTCAGTGATGTTGGTGCTTCTTCGGCTTGATCCTACCCATGCCATGGACATCAACCAATCTCTCTGTCCTGGACCTGTAATTTGAGATATTTGTATAGTTGTTTTACAACAACTTGTCCTGCCAAGTCCCTTTCCTCATCAGGTCAGGTCAAACTGACCTTATATGCAAGGTTATGAAGCATGAGTGTAAAAGTGAAACTTCATTTACCGTTAAAATCTCCAGTGACTGACAGGATAGAATAGATGAATGTCTCTGATAGACCTGTTTACTGTAGATCACTGCCCAGGAATCACTGGCTCTGTTCCCTGTTGCTTGCAAACAAAAAAAAAACACTGAATAGCCTGCTTTTTTTTTTTTTTTTTTTTATCTTTGAGCATAACTGTCATGAGTTTCAATAGTATGTATACAAAATATATACGTAGCTTACTGTTGCATGAAACTCTTTAATCGTATGTGTGTTTTTCTTGTTTCTGGGAGTATTATGAGCTCTGAAGCTCATGGGAATAGCACACTGTGGAGCACTGCCAATAGGCCAGGCAGTCTCTCAGCTCTCTGTCCTGTTGTAAACTTAAATCGAGTTTTTAAACAAATATTCAGATATGTAGCAGTAGAGGTGTGCTGCTGTGTATCCACTGTGAGTGAAGCAATCCCAGTTTAGTGTGTTTCGTGGATGTATGTCTTCTTTCTAATGTGTCCTCAAAATGGCAGAAACACTCTGAGCTACAGACCTTAGCTTATAGAACAAGTATAAGGAGGTATAAAGCACAGTCATTTTCTGGGTCTTCAAGTTCAGAACACACCAGTTTTGAGTTTGACCACTCCTCAATTTCATACAAACACACCCCTGCATTTGCAAACTGCATTTGATGTTTACCAGCATAAGCGTTGGGTGTAAAAATGACACCTGCATCAGGAAGAAATTGGAGAGGAGACCTGCGCTTGCCGCCAAAACACTTTGTGCTAGACATATGATAGGGCCCCTGCAGATGCTGATCCTCAAAGGTGGGCTGGAGACTGACTGAGTGTACTTTCATATCTGTTCTGTCACGTATGCTCCGCTCACAATGTCGGTAGCCTCTTTCTGTGGTCTCCATTGACCCTAACTTTGGTCCATTAATGGTTCAATTTTAACTGGTCACATAATGACTCCCATGATTCCTTGCTGCCCATGGCATCATCTCTTGCTCTTGTTCTGACTGAGAGCCCCCTGGTGGCAGAGGTTACACACTGCGTATTTAAGCACAGCCTGCCCAAAAATGGGTTTGTGAAAAGTGCTGAAAGCTCAGCTTTAGAAACACGAAGTTCCAAACCTGAAGTAGATCTTTGCTGGTCAGTAGGTTAATCAAGAAGAAGCAGATCAAAGATAGTGATGATGAAGATATGAAACAGTGTAGATTATTTTAAAACTGAAAAAGTATCAGATTGTTGAACTGACCTCATAAATGAGAGCAGATGTCAAAAGCCCGCTCAGTTTGAGGGTTCAGTAAATGAAACAACTGAGACAATCTATAACTGAAAACTTTAAACTATCCATGAACATATTTCAAACTACCATGTTTAGATTAACATTTCTTACTGCAGGACAGTCTCATTAATATACTACACAGCATGACTTCATTTAACAGTTTGTAATTTTAATTAATTTAAATTATGAAACAGTCTTAAGCTTATGAAAAACTTTAATGATCAAAAACATGCTTCAAACAACAACGTAATTGTGAATAAATATAATAAAATATAATAAACCTAGTTTTGGTCCTGCTTGAAAACCTTGTCAGCACAACTTTATGAAATGGTACTGAAGGAGTGAAACAGTCCTGAACTAATTTAAAACATTAAGCGATCCATAAACGTGCTTCAAACTCATGTAATAACAATCAGTAAATGAAATAAAATAATAAACACAATAACAAATAATAAATGTTAGATGTTAATATAAAGGTTGTTACTACAGGGCAACCTAATTTTGAGGTCACTAGCACAACTTCATCAAATGACATTAAGAAGTGAAACAGCCCTGATCTTTGTTAAAAAAGATTTTACAATTTATTAACATAGTTTAAGCTATTGTAATTACTTAGCTATACAGTTGTGACTCAGTTTCTCTGTCACGTATCAGGACTTTCTTATATAATTTAAACAGTAGTACATGCCTTCCAGCCTTCAGGCTTTGCTTGGAAGTGATTTTTTTTCTCCACGTCACAGATGTCAGCTCATGTCACATGTAAACCAGGGACAAACCAGTGGCAAATCATTTTATCATCAGTCAGTTTATCGTTTAAACTAGAGCCCGGATCAACAAAATCACTAAATGAATAAATAAAGACATACATTTTTTTACTATTATTTAGAATTTCCTACACATTTTTCAATTGACTAAAAATCAGATCATCATTTCCACTGTCCAGCATGATTAAATCTGTGATATACGTAAAAGTGTTCATTCAATAGGGAAATCATGACCCACTTATTAACTCTTTTAATTGTATTAATAACATAGAAGTAAGTTACCTCTAAAAACAATCCCTTTTGATCAAAAATGTACTTGAAGAGAATATTGAAGTATATTCTGGTAATTAAATATTAAAAAATAAAAGTTTGAGAAGCTATTAACCAAAATAACATTTTTAAATGTCTAAATGATTAAATGATTGTCAAATTACAGCTGTTTGTATTATAATGACACCTAAATAATTTGAAAGACAAAAATGAAGCACCATGAAGTTTTTGTTTTAAATGAACCTTAAAATAACTTAAAATGGCTGCAGTTTGATTACAGAAACATTATTCAGCGCTACTTTAATACTTTAAATAGATCTTAAATAAACCTAAAATGTTTAATAACAGAAACACAAATTCAAATTAAAGTTTTTCAGAAAAGACTGAATTAGCCTTAAACAAACTTAAAATGATTGTAGTTCAAGGAAGTTCTTTTAATAGACTGTGTATGAGACTTAAATGAACTTAAAATGATGGTAGTATGTGAAAATAGGAGACAGGCTGGACTGAGATATTTCCACAAACAGAGAAAGATAAATGGTTTAAGGTAAACAGAAAGATTTAGCAGGAGCTGAAATCAGAAAAAGATGACAGATCAATCAGGAGGTGATCGTCTTACATTGTCTGCAGTCGAGTGAAGTTCTCCTCTCTGTGTCAGGATGGTGATATCCTCCCCGGCTGCTGCATTCAAGACCAAACTTTCAGTCTGCAGCAGCATCGCTGCACGCCTGTAACACTGAATGGAGATGGGGTGGGAAGTTCAAGAACGAGTCGATTCAAATGAGCCATTCCCTTATGTATGTCAATATGTATGTGTGTGTGTGTGTGTATGTGTGTAAATATAAGCTATACTGAGGGGGGTTTATGCTGCTAAGCCTCATTTTAATAAATAGATAAAGTTATGATGCTGGATGATAATCATTCAGATTTATAACACAAGATGCAAAACAAATGAGTTTTTGGAGCTTTGAGTCAAACAAAGCTTCTCTACAAGTGTCCCCATGTTAATTACAGGTGAAATTAAGTAAAATAGGTCTACCTTCAATAGAATCAACCTGGGGTTGTAACTGATTGGTCCACCAACCTACCAACCAGAGAGCCCCCTGTGAAAACAGTTGTTGGGCTACTTTCTGTTTGACTAACTTCCTGCAAAGCAGCAGTGACTGAAACTGTGACCTTAACTTTGTGACTCCAGAATGATTAAAAGGTGTGTTTAAGGTGTCTGTAAGAGTGTCTAGAGATATCCATTACTATATATTTTAGCAAAAGACCAACATGAATATGATGTCTCTGAACCCAGTACTGTGGACATCCATGCTGAGAATCCACCTGATCAAACATAAACAAAACACAAGCAAAAAAACCCAAAACAGTCACTATGAATACATCTGTTTGAAGGCAAAGAATGTAATTATCTGGTAACCCAACCCTTTGAGCCGTAAGCCGCTTCACCCTTACCCCCCCAACCACCACCCCTTCCAAGCTTATCCTTACACAAACGCACGCCCAAACCCCCCTCCAACCATTGCCCGTTAAAACTACGGGCTTAGTCCCATCCAAACTTTATCCCAAATCCAACCCCTTAACCCTAACCCCCCGAACCATTACCGCCCTAACTCTGATCCTTATCCCCTATCCCCAACACCCCATACAGGCAATGGGAGGGCTGAGCCTTCAAACCAACACTGGAAGGTGATTGACTGGCTGTTCTTTCTGTCAGAGTCATCGCCGACCAATCAAGGGGCCCACAGTCAATACTGATTTTCAGCAGAACTGTCCCTCACTCATAGCTCTCCCTCGTTGCCGTTAAAAGGATGCTGATAAGTCATCCTCTGCAGCTGCCTGATGATGGACATGACAGCTGCTCTAAAGGATTCCTGATCTCACAAGCTCACTGAACTATTTGAGCCAAAAAAAACTGACCACTGAAAAGACTTGGAATCCCCATCAGTACTAACAAGGGTGGATTTGAGAAAGGAGGAGCCATGTGTGTGTGTGGGTGTGTGGGTGTGTGTGTGTGGGTGTGTGTGTGTGTGTGTGTGTGTGTGATTAGGAGGGACACTAACCTGCTGCTGTCAGCTGTTGGTCACATGATGCGAGAAACGACTCGTCTGCTTCTTGGAAATGTGGATTTTTACCTTTTTAATCTTCATCATGGTGACAGGTGAGGGCTTATGTTTATGTAACCCATATTTCTGTGACCTTTGACCTCCAGCCTGGTCAAAGTTATATAATTGTTAATAAGAATGTGGAGTGCGAAAGAAGCCAATCTAAATAAAACTACCTGTGAATTATATGTATCCCACTTAACTTTAAATTTAAGAAGTTTTTTTTTTAATTTGAATTTGTAATGTTTTATTTTTCATATATTCTTGATATCACAGCCCTATATCTCATTCTGCAGGAAGAACCATGATGAATCTTCCACAGTGTTACGAACCAAAGATGTTAAAGGGGATGACGGTAGTAACAATAATTGAAAAACCCAGGTTAAATAACTGTTGATGCAAATTATGAAAAAAGTGATGAATGTTTATTCAAAAAGAACTTAACAACAACTTAAAACAAGCCCAAAACCGACGGTATCTTCAGAAATAAACACTAAAAGTAGAAAAAGAAACACTCAAATCACTGCAGGCTCCACTGCCACTGGAGGCCTACACAGTTCACACAGTCTGGATGGCTCCCCAAAGCACATGCAGGTGACCACTGCTCCACAAAGCACATGCAGGGAGAAGAGGAGTAGAAAGAGAGGGAGACCACAGCTCTCTCCTGCTACATATAGACTGCTGCTCATCAAGACAACTAGCAGCACCTGCCACACACATTCACTGCAGCAGAGGAACCTGGAGAGAGAGAGACAGGGAGGAAACAGCACAGCAGCACACACAGGGCATGTAACACACAGTGACCTGACTCATTGTATAAGTGAACCAGACAACCTTCAAAATTAAAGCACTTGGTATACACCATGGAGAGCTACTTCACAGAAATGCCAAACAAGGCTTTTACTTTGAAAGGGAAAAATAAACAAGCTCGAACTATACTGTGTTTATTATATATTTTGTTCTTTTTTTTTTTTTTTCTTTGTTTTTAAAACTAGATATTATTTGTATTATTTACTTTATTTTTTCCATTTTTTCCCTAAATTTCCACTTATTGATTTTATTTAGCTAAAGGTTCACTCCAATTTTTTTTTTTTTAAGCCCAAGGCTGGCGTTTAAGATGATATCAACAACAAGAACCTGCCTTAAAAAGATGAAAGCACCGTGATTGGAGCTCTTATGGGACTCTCTTGTGTGTGTGCACTCTGATAATAAACAAAGAAACAACAACATAGCTGGTGAAGAAAGGTGTGTGTTACCTCTAAAAACATTGTCTCTGTGTGAGAAAGAATGAATTAATGTTCTATTTGATGTCAGAATTCGGATTGTCCAAGTTGCAAATTAGAAACATCACTGGGAAAGACACCTTGGGTCTGAATTTTCTACTGGGAAGTGAGACGATCCTCAGGTACTTTAACTTTACCAGCTGGTAACTGGAATATGTTTAACTGGGATATGACGTAATTCCCACTTCCCATGTCTGAGTTTTGAGGTAAATGGAATCAGGATTCAGGAAAAAACATGCTAATATTTTCGACATATTCTTTTAAATTAATCTTAAAGAGCTTTGTACAAAATCTCCGACATCTCAAATCATTGAGGACAAACTATGTGTTCTTGTTATTTTTTCTGTATATAGTTGTACTCTACTTTTTATAATGTTATAATTTTCTTTTACTTACTCTAATCTTCTCTCACTTAAAGCCTTGCTTGGACAGGTGTTGCAAATTGGAATGCTGCTACAAAGACTGAAAGCAGTGCATCACGAACATGTATAATATTATACAGCATTAAAGTAACTGTATATACATGTTAAATAAATATATTAATAAATAAGTAGACCTCAAAGGCTTTGAATTAGAGTTACTGTGGATGTACTGTAGACACATTTTTTTTTTGTCAAGTACAAACTTGACATCTTTCAGCTCAGTTTCCACTCGACTTGGACACATCTTCAGGAAGTTCTTCAGGAAGTGTCAGACAGCCGTGGATTCCTCTCAGTCTTTGTGGATGTGACGAAGATGGCAACAAGCCACAACTCGCCGCCGCAGGGCCAAATATCTGAGAGGCTGAATGTGAGTGGAGCGCATGAAGCTAACATGTTCAGACACGAAGCACAGGTCCACACGACCCCCTATCGCTCATTCATCTCAATTTGTCTGTCTAGCGTACCTGCCACAGGAATCCACGGTGAACACACCTGGTGTCAAACACATGTAGAGGCTCTCCAGGCTGTTTGCCACACGCCCATGGTGACGTTCACTCTAAGAGAAGCTTTGAGAGCAGAAGAATGTTGATTGTTTGAAAACAGACCTTCGCAGTTAAAGCATAGTTAAAGCTTTTTCAGCCACACCTATCAAAGAGAAGTTTGTCTTTATTTTTTTTCTAGAGTGAGACTTTAACCTCTCACATGTTAATGTTTGTTATGAACAGGTGCTATACAAATAAAGATTGACTGACTGATTAAACCAAACAGGAAGGTATTGTGGTTTAAACACTTGCACGTGAATCTTGTGCACATGAACAAACCATATTCTTTCTGTTGGCCAGCAGAGGGCGACTCCATCCACCTATTTCCCAAGGATGCTTTTATTTTTACCTCCGCCAAGCAGGTTATGTTTTTGCCGGCGTTTATCTGTCTGTCTGTTTGTCTGTTTGTGTTCAAAATAACTTGAAAAGCTCTGAATGGATTTGGATGAAATTTTCAGGAATTGTCGGAAATGGGATATGGAAGAACTGATTAAATTTTGGGGGTGATCCGGATCACCATCTGGATCCAGGAATTTTTTAAAGAATTCTTTAACATTGCCAGATATGACCATTTTCGCCAAAGTGGACCAAAGCTACTTGGCTGAGGCCTGCGCTCTCTGAGTGTTTTCTAGTTCTAAAAATAGGGTGACATTGTTTGTGGGCCGGGCTCACCTGGTGGTAAAACAATCTTAACACATTGGTAAGTGAACACTGAAGGATGTGAGCAGACTGAATTTCAGCTTTGAGTCATCGTTATAACTTCATCCATCCAAACACCAAAAACATATCAATAGGCCATTTCAGACTCCCAGCCTGCCTGCTGGCCATTGGAGGAGACTCATGTTTGCCTCCAGTTTGACTTTTGTTTACCTTGTCATGAAGTCACTCATGCTGAAGGTGATGAACAGATCTTAACCACTTGTCACATTTTGGTGATGGTGAGTGTATGAGCTGATCTCTTCTGCCACTGGATGAGGCAAATTACACTCTGGTCTACCAGTCAAATACAGGGCTGAGCTATAGCGACAATACTTCATCTACACTACACAGTGTCTTCTTGCCTGGCCTCTCCATACATTTTTTTCTTTCATTGATTTTATTTCTCTCATTCTGGACCATACCTGGTACCTGGTCCTGCTTTGGAGATCCCTCTGCTGAGGCTCCACAGTGAGTTCATGTTAAGATGTGAGGTTATGTAACCTTTGACCAATGACAAGGCAGGAAGAATCATCACTGACCAATGGTTCTTCTGACATATTTGATAAGCTTTGGTTCTCCAGACATTTTCAAGTATCAAAGGACCAGCACAATGCTCTTCATTTTTCATTTTTGAAACTTCAGATCTCACCCTTTTCACAGAATTTGCCCTCTCGTTCCAGCTGAAGTAGAAGTTTCTTCTGCCCCTTTGTCCTAAAGGCATGACCTAACATGACCAGAGCCCAAGGGTCGTTAAAAGACAAAAGCTTCTTTAATCTTTGCTCCTAAAAATCACCTTTGTTGAAGAAGAAACAGCTGGAGGGAGCCCGAGAAGCAGAACTACACTACTGAGGATCTTCTACAGCTTTATCATGTCATGAGAGTCCTTATGGAGGTTAAATACCCATAAATATGAAAACCATACATATACAGTATACAAACACAATCCAGTATGATCCTCTAAACCCTGCAATTTAGTTTTAAAAACAGCTACATTCTCTCATTGAAAATTTGAAATTTTACCTTAAAAAAAAGTCAAAGCCAGGATGTTGAGGAAAATGTGTTAATCTAAGTCTTACAATGTTTGTGTTGAGGCAAAATGTGAATTAATGTGGTCTTTTTTGTTTGTTTCTTTGTTTTGTTGGTTGTTTTTGAAAATAAGAAATAATGAAACGTAAAAAGGCATGTTGGCCTGTAGCTCTTGTTAATTTGCATTATGTGTTCAGTTAATTAATATGTTGTGATACAGGGACAGACTCTATAAGATTTTTCTTCATTCTGCTCCTTTTCATTCATGTTTGAGATTTTTTGGTTTGTATTGAATGTTTTATTCAATGATAGAATGAAATTAAGTCCTAAACATAGTGCAGGGACTGTATCACTGGCATTTTTAATGAGGATGAATGAATCATCATGTAACAGGTAGCCATAGGCTCTGATGACTTTCCCACAATGTATTTTGTAGAAATGTGAACATCAGTGAGAAAACTTAATTCAAAACATTTTTATTTATGCTCATAGAGGTCTCTTTATAAACTATGTGGTGCAGCTGGACTTGCCTGATTCAGTGTCTGTAATCAGTCAGATCCATCTTGTCAAGCTCCAGAGAAACAAACAAAACATTGAAAGCATTTCTCAGTGGAAAGGGTATTTTTGCTCCACTTTTGAATGTTTTGGCAAGATTTTGATCTACGTAACACCACCAGTTGAACCCACCTACTGCAGTATCTGACTGGCCCTAAATGACTGTGATTAATGTGAATGTGATCATCCAGTCACCTGCTGGATATGCTTTTGAAGGTTCTTCCCTCACCAAACACTTTCTGTGGGCTCTTTCACAGATGGACTAGTGAAATATATTGAATGGTCCATCTGTGTTAGGTTGACAGATTTGGGGTATTGATGATGAAACACTACAGTACCTCGGTAAAGTTTGAGTCAAACTTGAACTTTTCTCAAGTTGTCATGATTAGGCTTTATAAAAAGATAACTTTATTGACACTGAATTATAAAACAGGACATATTCCATCATATTACTAATGTGTTTTGTCCATGATTTTAGATGTATTCACAGGCTTTAACGGTTTTGCAGTGAAACTTCAGAGTAAGATCAGCTGCAGAATAATGTGTGAATCCAACAGGTGTTTCTATGTTTCTTTAATCAAAGGGTGCAAAGTCCAGATACGTCTGAATTCATACAGGAGGAATTTCCTTTAGATCAGCCCTGATGTGACGGTAAAAACATGGATTAATGTAGAATTGAAATTCTGCTTCAAACAAACATCAATGAACACAAATACAACAACATATAAAGAACATTTTTTGGTTGAAGGGATTTCACATTGTTGGAAGTGACTATGTTTATGTTCCCTTTATTGAAACATTATTTTAAAAAGTGACATTAATTTGTAAGGACAGAGTAAGCTACCTGCTTCATTCTGCTCCTTTATTTTTGCATGTTTGCTTTTTGCAAGCTGGCTTTCTTGAAGCATGGATTCATTTATAGAAATAAATTGGTCAATTTAAATGTTGGCAAACACTAGGGGAAGTTTTAGTAACTTGGAAGCCTGAGAGAGGAGGCCAATGTAAGGCTTTTTGTCAAAAATTGTAGACTGTGAACTTCAGGCTTCAGGTTTTTCAAGCTATTAAGTTGTGATCCAATAACAATAATAAAATGTACTCCTTTTGTACTTGGGGATATCCACTGTGTAGAGTGGCCTGTGAGGCCATTTTTTTTTTTCATTTTTCTGGTACCTGAGTGCGTAGGGCTCTCATTACTGGAGAGCTGAACACTTTCAACTTGACTACAATAATGCTGGATAAGTCACATGATGTAGAGATGTGGAGTGAGTTTGAAAGGGCACTGGCACATACGTTTTGTTGAAGGTAGCCGTGTGTGCTACATTTCACCACAACAAAATACAAGATAATCAAACAATAAAACATGTTACATTATAGGGTCTTTAATATGAAGAGGCTGATAAAAGGTCAACTGTTTTAATAGAAGATGGTGATGAAATTGTTGGTTGGTGCCTCAGTTTGAGGAGGTGATTAAAAACATCATGTGAGGCTTTATCTGGGCGGTTTCATGAAACATTCTTTGATCTATTATAAAGGGTGTTATTTTAGTATTTTCTCAATGTGCTCTGTAAACACATTTTAGTATTTGCCATCATTTAGCTTGTGTAACCTATGAGTCAGTCTTCACCGAAACTTGGACCAACAGACACTCCTCTGCTGTGTCAACACTGAAGATTAGAATAAAAGAGGGAGTCTGACCTCATAATTATTACATTGAACAGCATGAAGGTCCTCGCTCTGCTCGCTACAGCTCTGCTGCTGCTGCTTCCTGGGACGCTGACTCAGGGTAAGGTACTCGATTCTTCATTGATGCTAGTTTTCATTCACTCAAATGCCGTGGGTATCACATTTGATACTGAGACCTAGTGGATCACCATATGGTAAAAACTTTGCTCTAAACTCTGTTGAATATCCGATCTGATACTTCTCTTCTGATTCCCTTTGCACCACAATCATTCTGACAAATCATAGGGTAAAATCCAAAGTGGGTGAATCCCATTAGCCCCCAGCTGGTTGTGTCAAAGAGAAGTATTTTTTTACTATTTTGAAGACTTTATGATGAGATTTTACTTTACATATTTACTAATATTTCAAAAAGAGTGGTTACTCTGTCAAAGCAACTTATAATAACTTCAATTTTTGCATTTATGTTTATAGTTAAAACATGCAGAGAATGTTTGTGTCAAATTTGATACAGCAGGTGCAAAAGGGGAATTTAGCAGTAAATCCTTCAGTTGTCATTTTACTTGGTGCCACATGCATTATGTCTACTTTAGTGGATAATATAAAGTTTTGGTAAATCACAGATTGAGATGTGATGTTGTACCAGCTGGTAATACGATGTTAATTGTGGGAAACTATTGGGTAACAGCACTGATAAAAAAATAATAATTACATCGATAGGTCAACTGAAATTATTAGGAAAAACTCCTGTATAACTATTAACATCAGCAAACTACTAGTTATCTGAGTAATAACTCAGATATCAGTGTGTAAATTATGACGTTTAGCTGGCAATAAAATAATATTTTGTATGGAATTTTTGGATGTTACCACAGTGATAAGAAGGAAATTACAGGTTCATATGGTAATTTCTTAGTTGTACTAGAAACAAACAAGACTTCCTTTTACAGCAGAGTTTCATCTTACTAACATGATATATGTGAGTTTTACTTGGTAATATTGTGGAACCTACATGTTATAATCCTGTTGTGTTTGGAGAGAAGTAGATAATCTGAAGGCAGTGTTACCAGATAAGTACTCATGTTATATTTGATCATTTTTAGGTAAAGTAATTATTACCAGGTAATTCAAAAGGAAAGAACTTTATTAAATAAATTAATTTCTGTGAAAATGCTGTCTAAATTTCTTAATATTACATGATAATATATTGGCTGTCACAACATAAACCTCCAAGGTAGTGAATGAGTAATAGAGAAGATGTTCCCATCATAGTTTCATAGAATTTATTCATTGACCTCTAAATTATTTCCATCCTAATCGAGTCAGCACTTCATTGTACTTTTTGGCTATTAGTGGAGGTTTTCCTAGTTATTACTAGAAAAGTACCCGATGATTAACATGCTGATATCTGAGTTACTACCACCCTAATCCAGTCAGAACTACACAGTAGTTAGTTGAATTTATGGAAACAGTAGAGTTTCTCTTCGTAGTTTTAGCCGTACATTCTTTGTATTTTTTTTATTATTATCTGTGTTATTACCAAATAATTACCCATAATACTAGGCAAATACCTGGTAATTAGCAGACTGTAAAAAAAGGTCACAGACAAAGGCAGCTGTTTGAAAAAAATAAAGATATTACAGGAAGCCAAGGAGAAAAGTTGTTTTTACCACCCAAATTTCGTGTAATGCCCTATGTATCAAATATGAAACAAACAAAAAACATATATGCCAGTAACAATAATAATAATTTGTATTATTTTAATATTGTCATTATTATTCATAATTATTTCCTTCTTTTTACATTTTGTTAAAGGGCCAAATAAAGACTTCAGATTAAAAAAATTAGAATTTTATGTCCATAATTTCTCGGGTCAGATGTTATAGGGTCATCATTGATTCATGCCAATGATCTCTTCTGTCATTTTTGTCCTTTGTCTTCTTGTTTTTGACTCAGTGAGCAATGAGACTTCCATCGACGTGTTGGTGGACGGCAGCTTGCTGGGTGTGCCTCCGGTCTTTTTCAGCACTCATGTCGTTTACAGAGGGATCCTGATTGGAGGTCTGAGGAGACTCATGGAGTCAAACGCAAACTTTAAGTAAGATCAGCACATCAGTCGTCATGTCAGACTCATAGTTGATCATTAGGATGAACTTTGGGCATAAGAAACGTTTTAATCCTTATTCAAGGTCAATTTTGAGATGAATAAGAAGAACCGTTGTTCAGTTCTTTTACTACGAGTGATTTAGTTTTTATTATTATTATTATTATTGTATTCTTTTACCTGAACTTCAAGGTTTTAACCTGATTTAAGAAGAAGCTTTGAGATACCAGGGGAAATAATCGTTTTATATGTATGAGTAAAATGTCATTTGTTGTTATTTTTTATTATTATTATTATCATTATAATATCATTTGTTTTTACCTGAACTTTACCTGAACAGGTCAGTAAATTCACCTTAAAGCTACAAACTGTCTTCTGAATCTCATTCATGTTTCTTGTTGCTTTCTGTGATGGACCACAAATATTCTCTAACCTTACCTCCGCCCACCTCCTCTGACCACCATTAATTTCTCACTCTAGTTCGACCAACTCCTCCAGCCAAAATCAGTCTCTAAGTATAGTTAGTAAACTCTTCAAACATCAACGGGAGCTGTCTGAACTGTTTAAAAAGACAGATCTCACTTCAGTGTGGAGAATGTTAGGTTTTTTTCATTGTGTGAATCACAGACTGTAGAAAATATCAAACAGTTAGAGTTACGGCAGCCATTTGATTCCTGAAGTCGTCGTTTGAGTCCAGTCCATACTGGTGGTCTCCATGTTGTAAACTCAATCTCAAGCTAACTTTAGATCAGCCTATAAACAGTCAAAGAGGTGGATCTGAGGCAGGTCTGAATCAGAAGTGGGACCAGGTCATTGTTTTGCAAGTCTCAAGTTAGTCACAAGTCTTTGGTCTCAGGTCCTGAGTCAAGTCGAGTCTGGAGACAGAAAAGATAAGTTGAGTCTTCAAGTAAAAGCAGGCAAGTCGAGTCAAGTCCAAAGTCTTCAGCCTTAAAATTTAAATTCAGATCAGCGTATTAGTGCTGTTCATCTAATTGAAAGTCATTTTTCTTATATACTTTTAATATCCTTTTTTATATAAATACCAGTTTGACTGAACTCAATCACAAAGGCAATGCTGGTATTACACTCAGAATACTGTCCATTGTCACTTTGTGGTTTTACGGGGGTCACAACTACATTTGAACAAGGGTTTTTTTTTTTTTTTTTCCCTAACAGATGTCATACAGGCCTGATGAAAAAAATAAAACAAACAATATAACATTTTTGGTCCAATTAACATATATTTCATTAGATACTTTAATATTTTTCACAGTTGTGTGTATTTCTTAGCCTTTGAAAGTGAGCTCAGTCCCTGTTCCCCATACCACTGTCGTACAGCATTATGGGTGATAGGAACAATTGTGTTATCTTGACTTCTTCTCTCTGGACAGTCATGTTGTCCATCACTGAGTTTGACTCAAATATATTGATTTTCCTGGTTGAATGTTGGCCAAAATTGGCTGACAGGGGGATTTTTGTAAAAACAGATCCAAATAGTTTTAGAGATTGCATTCACAGCTGTGGTCCATGGATTAATAGTTATGATAATAAAACTTAAATACTAGACATTTGAGGCGTTAATAAGCTAAGAACATATAGTGTCAAAAGCTTTTTAATTCAATAATGTACTCACCCATTGTGGAGGCAGAGAAAGCACAGAAATCATAGTAAAAAGTAAAAAGTAATCAGTAGAGAAGTTGTTTTTAAAGGCCTGGCTGGCTGTGAAACCAGCTGTTTACATGTTGCTCTTCCAGTATATACAGGTGTTATCTCATGACCTCATGATTCTCTTGTGATTATGTTGTATGCTTAAGTATATATGAGTATGTTTCTTGCTGCGGTACTCTGCTGCAGCGCTCCTCAGCGCTGCGCTTCCACTGCCAGTGGGCGAGGTTAGTGCCGTCAGTCGGACCAAGTCTGCTGCATGTATGTGAGGCTGCACATTTACAGTGTGTGGAAATCTGGGGTTATTCTTTGCATTTTCCTTCCTCTGTGCTTTGTGTTAAAGCGTTACTTGATTACCTCTAATAAATTTGTTTTCAGCAGAAACAAATCTGACGACGACAGGTCTATGATTGGTCCATGGATCTGTCACTAACTTTAGTTCTTACTTTAGTCCACTTGTCTCCTCTTACCTCCCTTCCTTTGCCCACACACCCAACACAGCATCGTGTGGATTTGCTGTTCATCATGAGACTGGGGTCCACATTCAAGATTTCCTGCTGCTTAACAGAGGGTTTTGTCTTGCTGCCATGATGAAGGGATTGTTATGAATTGGCGCTATACAAATAAAGATTGATTGATTGGTTGATTGAGATTGATAAGTGAAAGTATCATTTATATTATGCATTGTAATGTTTATTATGTTGACTATTTTATAAACACATGAATGATTAGACTCTGTGCAGAAGGCCCAAAGGGTCAGCTGTCAAGTCGGAGAAGGGTCAACAAACTATCCTGTGCATTTTCTTAATACACACAATTAAACGTCAAAAACTTTTGAGTCATCAGGCCATGCTCCAAATGAAATCACAAGTCATTTGTGTAAAGTCTGAGTCAAGTCAAATTTAAGATATGGTCAAGTTGAGCCAAAAGTCCTCAAAATTGTGACTCGAGTGACTTGAGTCAAAGTCACAGATTCCAGTCCACACCTTTGGTCTGAATCCTCCTGAACAGCTCCTACACTGTGCCCTGTAGTCATATCAACTACACTTGTAATTCTCTATCACTGGTATCCTTCTTCAAACCAAAACAGATGATTTATAAATGAATTCACCCCCCATACAGTGTAAGGACACAAATTACTATTATTATTCAGACAAAAATCATTTTTTGAAACAGGTTGTGTCATGACCCGGCTCAAAGACATGACAAAGACGGGGAGACAAAATGATTTTATTACAAACAAAGATGAATTAAATCACTAACAACTGAGAAGATAAACTAAACCAACAAAGCTGATAACTAAATCATAACATGGTGCACTGAGGAATCATCGCGCTGGGGAGCTGGATAGCAGCACAGAGCTTCAGAGCAGAGAGTGAAGGTTTGACTGCAGCCTTAAACATGTAGTCGAATGGCCAGATCCACCCAGGTGTGGCAAACCCCACCTACCAGCCTGCAGGGGAAGAAAAAAAAGACAACAGCACAAGGCAGCACACAACACACAGCAGGCCCTGGAGGCAGGAGGCCATCACAGGCTATAAGCAGGTTTATTTCTGCTGTAAACATGGACATCTGAACATGGAGGGCTCTAATTTCCTGGCGCAACTCAGGGTGGCGCAGCTTGGCGCACCCCGCACAGTGGTAATTTTGTCCAGCGCACCGTCATGCGCAGCCAATTTTGCAATTTGGTAGACCGGCTGCGCCGAGATGGGTGTGACGGCGCACCAGGGGGAGGTGTCGAAAGATTCAGCTTGGAGCAGTGACAATTTCGTGCCAAAAAACAGCGCGGAGGGTGCGCTGAAAGCCCTCCAGCTCCAACCTGGTCTATTCTTGGCGCAGGGGAGGCGCACCCCGTGCAGTGGTAATTTGGCTGACAGGCTGACAGGCGCACAGTGCGCACACATCACCAAAACCTCACAGGCAGGTATCCACAGTGTCAGGCACATTTCAATGCAATAAACAATCACAATAACCACTATTTAATGTAACCGTCTGAAGCAGCATGTACATTTGTATCAATTTTAATTGTCCCGTCACATCTGATGTCAGATCAGAGACATTTGTCATAACTAACGAGTTCACATCTCTCAAGCAACCACAAACAGCCACATCATCCGATACGGAGTATCCGGCTTCTCTCATCTCATGAAATTCAAAAGAAAAGAAAAAAGAGAGAGACGCTCGCCGAATAATATGATAAATGTAAGTCACTCGGTGTCTTAAGGATTTACCTGTGATTGCCCATATTTCTCTGTTTTAATCCTAATTTGTAACGTGGTCTAAAAAGATGGAGTACATTATTGCAAGGAGGATAAGGAGGAGATATCAGGGGGAATATTTCACCTAAGTTTCTGATATTTGGTGATGACAGACCAGGAATGCAGGTGGATCACAAGCAAGGTGAATGGATTAGCCTGCTGCTGTGTTTAAATGTAATTATCACTTAATTTTGTACTCCTCTTTATGGCAAAGGAACAGATCACATCTGTCCCGCGAGGCGGTCCACACAGTGACGCGCATCGTGGCCTCCTATGCACGGCCCGGTGGCCCCTGTGCTCTCCCAGTTGCTGCAAAAGTGACAGCGGCTCTGACCTTCTTCGCCACCTGGATGAAACTGACACTGCGCCTCACCCGAGGTGCATTTAAAGGCGAGGAGAGGCGTTCATTTGATTGGTGAAGATTACACTCTGCTGTGTTAAACCCACTCACGCCTCCTCTCCTCCCTCTCTGCTACTTGCGCTGGTAGGAGGGATGGAGGTGTGGGTGCACCTCCCTGCGCCAGACTGCGCCGTGCACGAAACTTGCAAAATGCCCTGGACACACTCTCTTGGCGCGGCGCAGGAGCGACGCAGGGCAGGTGCGCCCCGCCTGTGCCTGGTCTACAAAATTAGAGCCTGGAGAGTGGAGGCGACTGCTGTTGCCTCAATCACAGGCTCTGGTGGTCATGAGAGGAATTGCAGTATTTTTTTAAACTTCTGTATTATCTTCATATTTCATCTGCTGCTTGCTGCTTGATTTTAACCTAACAGAAAGTGTTGACTGTTTCTCTGTTTGGTCTTTCAGGTTCACCTACACGGAGGATCCAAACTATGGCCCATCCCTGCAAAGCGTGAACGGCGTTGCACGAAATGATGAAGACCGCACGTACTGGGAGCTGCTGGTCAAAACTCCAAATGGAGAGACCATTAGACCTGATGTTGGTAAGTCCAGCATGAATATATCTCTTCTGTGCATCAGTTGTTTCTTCTGTGATATAATCTCAGATCAGAATAAAACACGTTCATCTAAATCTTTTCTTCTGCAGGAATCGGATGTTACATCCCCAACGCTAATGAACAAATCATCCTGAGACTCTCAAAGTGGTGAAGATTCATCAGCCTGCAGCATAAGCCAAAGTAAAAATAGAGTGTGTGATGTGTTTTTTCAGACACTTAAGAGCATGCATCCATGATGAGACAATAAAGGAAAAAATATATACTCTGTGTTCTTTTCATATATTTTAATAACAATACACAGACCTGTGACCTGACACGCCAGATGGATCGTTCAATATATTTCACTAGTCTATCTGTGAAACAGCCCATAGAAAATGCCTGGGGAGAGAAGAACCTTCCAAAAGCATCTCCAGCGGTGATTGGACAATCTCTCCATTAATCACATTTGTCAAGGGTCAGATAATGTGATAGGTGGGCGCTGCTGCCACAGTGCAAAGAACAAAATGTGAGCCACCTCGCAGACCAAACTTGCAAAAATATTTCAGAAGTAGTTTTAAATGTTTAGCCTGCAGTTTATTCATCACATGTTCCAGCTTGACCAACATGCATTTCTAACAATCTCAGATATATTTTAAGTTAAAATAAAAATCTCAACTTTTACTTTATTGTTATTTTTCAGGCTCTCCAGGCTGTTTGCCACACACCCATCACTCTAAGAGAATCTTTGAGAGCAGAAGAATGTTGATTGTTTGAAAACAGACCTTTGCAATTAAAACATAGTTTAAGGTTTTTCAGCCACAACCTATCAAAGAGAAGTTTGTCTTTATTTTTTCTAGAGTGAGACTTTAACCTCTCACATGTTAATGTTTGTTATGATCAGGTGCTATACAAATAAAGATTGACTGACTGATTAAAACCAAACAGGGAGGTATTGTGGTTTAAACACTTGCACGTGAATCTTGGGCATGAAACAAACCATGTGCCTTCTGTTGGCCAGCAGAGGGCGACTCCATCCACCTATTACCTGAGGATGCTTTTAATTTTTTTAAAATGGGATGACATTGTCATTGGGCGGGGTTTACCTGGTGGTGAAACAACCTTCTAAACACATCGCTGAGTGAACACTGAAGGATGTGAGCAGACTGAATTTCAGCTTTGAGTCATTGTTATAACTTCATCCATCCAAACACCAAAAACACATCAATAGGCCATTTCAGACTCCCAGCCTGCCTGCTGGCCTTTGGAGGAGACTCATGTTTGCCTCCAGTTTGACTTTAGTTGGCCTTGTCACTCATGCTGAAGGTGATGAACAGATCTTAACCACTTGTCACATTTTGGTGATGGTGAGTGTATGAGCTGATCTCTGCTGCCACTGGATGAGGCAAATTACACTCTGGTCTGCCAGTCAAATACAGATGGGTAACCTTGCACAGCAGCTGGATCCTCCTGATTCAGTGTCTGTAATCAGTCAGATCCATCTTGTCAAGCTCCAGAGAAACAAACAAAACACTGAAAGCATTTCTCAGTGGAAAGAGTATTTTTGCTCCACTTTTGCATGTTTTGGCAAGAGTTTGTTCTACGTAACACCACCAGTTGAACCCACCTACTGCAGTATCTGACTGGCCCTAAAAGACTGTGATTAATGTGAATGTGATCATCCAGTCACCTGCTGGATATGCTTTTGAAGGTTCTTCCCTCACCAAACACTTTCTGTGGGCTCTTTCACAGATGGACTAGTGAAATATATTGAATGGTCCATCTGTGTTAGGTTGACAGATTTGGGGTATTGATGATGAAACGCTACAGTGCCTCGGTAAAGTTTGAGTCAAACTTGAACTTTTCTCAAGTTGTCATGATTAGGCTTTATAAAAAGATAACTTTATTGACCTTGAATTATAAAACAGGACATATTCCATCATATTACTAATGTGTTTTGTCCATGATTTTAGATGTATTCACAGGCTTTAACGGTTTTGCAGTGAAACTTCAGAGTAAGATCAGCTGCAGAATAATGTGTGAATCCAACAGGTGTTTCTATGTTTCTTTAATCAAAGGGTGCAAAGTCCAGATACGTCTGAATTCATACAGGAGGAATTTCCTGTAGATCAGCCCTGATGTGACGGTAAAAACATGGATTAATGTAGAATTGAAATTCTGCTTCAAACAAACATCAATGAACACAAATACAACAACATATAAAGAACATTTTTTGGTTGAAGGGATTTCACATTGTTGGAAGTGACTATGTTTATGTTCCCTTTATTGAAACATTATTTTAAAAAGTGCCTTAAATTTGTAAGGACAGAGTAAGCTAGCTGCTTCATTCTGCTCCTTTATTTTTGCATGTTTGCTTTTTGCAAGCTGGCTTTCTTGAAGCATGGATTAATTTATAAAAATAAACTGGTCAATTTAAATGTTGGCAAACACTAGGGGAAGTTTTAGTAACTTGGAAGCCCGAGAGAGGAGGCCAATGTAAGGCTTTTTGTCAAAAAGAAATTGTAGACTGTGAACTTCAGGCTTAGCTTGTGTAACCTATGAGTCAGTCTTCACCGAAACTTGGACCAACAGACACTCCTCTGCTGTGTCAACACTGAAGATTAGAATAAAAGAGGGAGTCTGACCTCATAATTATTACATTGAACAGCATGAAGGTCCTCGCTCTGCTCGCTGCAGCTCTGCTGCTGCTGCTTCCTGGGACGCTGACTCAGGGTAAGGTACTCGATTCTTCATTGATGCTGGCTTTCATTCACTCAAATGCCGTGGGTATCACATTTGATACTGAGACCTAGTGGATCACCATATAGTAAAAACTTTGCTCTAAACTCTGTTGAATATCTGATCTGATACTTCTCTTCTGATTCCCTTTGCACCACAATCATTCTGACAAATCATAGGATAAAATCTAAAATAGTTGAATCCCATTAGCCCCCAGCTGGTTGTGTCAAAGAGAAGTATTTTCACTATTTTGAAGACTTTATGATGAGATTTTATTTTACATATTTACTAATATTTCAAAAAGAGTGGTTACTCTGTCAAAGCAACTTATAATAACTTCAATTTTTGCATTTATGTTTATAGTTAAAACATGCAGAGAATGTTTGTGTCCGAACTTCATTGTACTTTTTGGCTATTAGTGGAGGTTTTCCTAGTTATTACTAGAAAGTATCCGGCAATAAACATGCTGATATCTGATACTACCACCTTAATCCAGTCAGAACTACATAGTAGTTAGTTGAATTTATGGAAACAGTGGAGTTTTTCTTCTTAATTTAAGCTGTATAGTCTTTGTATTTTTCTTCTTATTATCTGTGTTATTACCAAATAACTCCCGTAATATTTGGCAAATACCTGGTAATTAGCAGACTGTAAAAAAAGGGTAACAGACAAAGGCAGCTGTTTGAAAAAAATAAAGATATTACAGGAAGCCAAGGAGAAAAGTTGTTTTTACCACCCAAATTTCGTGTAATGCCCTATGTGTCAAATATGAAACAAACAAAAAACATATATGCCAGTAACAATAATAATAATTTGTATTATTTTATTATTGTTACTATTATTCATAACTATTTCCTTCTTTTTACATTTTGTTAAAGGGCCAAATAAAGACTTCAGATTAAAAAAATTAGAATTTTATGTCCATAATTTCTCGGGTCAGATGTCATAGGGTCATCATTGATTCATGCCAATGATCTCTTCTGTCATTTTTGTCCTTTGTCTTCTTGTTTTTGACTCAGTGAGCAATGAGACTTCCATCGACGTGTTGGTGGACGGCAGCTTGCTGGGTGTGCCTCCGGTCTTTTTCAGCACTCATGTCGTTTACAGAGGGATCCTGATTGGAGGTCTGAGGAGACTCATGGAGTCAAACGCAAACTTTAAGTAAGATCAGCACATCAGTCGTCATGTCAGACTCATAGTTGATCATTAGGATGAACTTTGGGCATAAGAAACGTTTTAATCCTTATTCAAGGTCAAACTTTGAGATGAATAAGAAGAACCGTTGTTCAGTTCTTTTACTACGAGTGATTTAGTTATTATTATTATTATTATTATTGTATTCTTTTACCTGAACTTCAAGGTTTTAACCTGATTTAAGAAGAAGCTTTGAGATACCAGGGGAAATAATCGTTTTATATGTATGAGTAAAATGTCATTTGTTGTTATTTTTTATTATTATTATTCTCATTATAATATCATTTGTTTTTACCTGAACTTTACCTGAACAGGTCAGTAAATTCACCTTAAAGCTACAAACTGTCTTCTGAATCTCATTCATGTTTCTTGTTGCTTTCTGTGATGGACCACAAATATTCTCTAACCTTACCTCCGCCCACCTCCTCTGACCACCATTAATTTCTCACTCTAGTTCGACCAACTCCTCCAGCCAAAATCAGTCTCTAAGTATAGTTAGTAAACTCTTCAAACATCAACGGGAGCTGTCTGAACTGTTTAAAAAGACAGATCTCACTTCAGTGTGGAGAATGTTAGGTTTTTTTCATTGTGTGAATCACAGACTGTAGAAAATATCAAACAGTTAGAGTTACGGCAGCCATTTGATTCCTGAAGTCGTCGTTTGAGTCCAGTCCATACTGGTGGTCTCCATGTTGTAAACTCAATCTCAAGCTAACTTTAGATCAGCCTATAAGCAGTCAAAGAGGTGGATCTGAGGCAGGTCTGAATCAGAAGTGGGACCAGGTCATTGTTTTGCAAGTCTCAAGTTAGTCACAAGTCTTTGGTCTCAGGTCCTGAGTCAAGTCGAGTCTGGAGACAGAAAAGATAAGTTGAGTCTTCAAGTAAAAGCAGGCAAGTCGAGTCAAGTCCAAAGTCTTCAGCCTTAAAATTTAAATTCAGATCAGCGTATTAGTGCTGTTCATCTAATTGAAAGTCATTTTTCTTATATACTTTTAATATCCTTTTTTATATAAATACCAGTTTGACTGAACTCAATCACAAAGGCAATGCTGGTATTACACTCAGAATACTGTCCATTGTCACTTTGTGGTTTTACAGGGGTCACAACTACATTTGAACAAGGGTTTTTTTTTTTTTTTTTTTCCTAACAGATGTCATACAGGCCTGATGAAAAAAATAAAACAAACAATATAACATGTTTGGTCCAATTAACATATATTTCATTAGAAATATATGTTAATTGGATACTTTAATATTTTTCACAGTTGTGTGTATTTCTTAGCCTTTGAAAGTGAGCTCAGTCCCTATTCCCCATACTGCTGTCGGACAGCATTATGGGTGATAGGAACAATTGTGTTATCTTGACTTCTTCTCTCTGGACAGTCATGTTGTCCATCACTGAGTTTGACTCAAATATATTGATTTTCCTGGTTGAATGTTGGCCAAAATTGGCTGACAGGGGGATTTTTGTAAAAACAGATCCCAATAGTTTTAGAGATTGCATTCACAGCTGTGGTCCATGGATTAATAGTTATGATAATAAAACTTAAATACAAGACATTTGAGGCGTTAATAAGCTAAGAACATATAGTGTCAAAAGCTTTTTAATTCAATAATGTACTCACCCATTGTGGAGGCAGAGAAAGCACAGAAATCATAGTGAAAAGTAAAAAGTAATCAGTAGAGAAGTTGTTTTTAAAGGCCTGGCTGGCTGTGAAACCAGCTGTTTACATGTTGCTCTTCCAGTATATACAGGTGTTATCTCATGACCTCATGATTCTCTTGTGATTATGTTGTATGCTTAAGTATATATGAGTATGTTTCTTGCTGCGGTGCCCTGCTGCAGCGCTCCTCAGCGCTGCGCTTCCACTACCAGTGGGCGAGGTTAGTGCCGTCAGTCGGACCAAATCTGCTGCATGTATGTGAGGCTGCACATTTACAGTGTGTGGAAATCTGGGGTTATTCTTTGCATTTTCCTTCCTCTGTGCTTTGTGTTAAAGCGTTACTTGATTACCTCTAATAAATTTGTTTTCAGCAGAAACAAATCTGACGACGACAGGTCTATGATTGGTCCATGGATCTGTCACTAACTTTAGTTCTTACTTTAGTCCACTTGTCTCCTCTTACCTCCCTTCCTTTGCCCACACACCCAACACAGCATCGTGTGGATTTGCTGTTCATCATGAGACTGGGGTCCACATTCAAGATTTCCTGCTGCTTAACAGAGGGTTTTGTCTTGCTGCCATGATGAAGGGATTGTTATGAATTGGCGCTATACAAATAAAGATTGATTGATTGGTTGATTGAGATTGATAAGTGAAAGTATCATTTATATTATGCACCGTAATGTTCATTATGTTGACTATTTTATAAATACATGAATGATCACACTTTGTTCAGAAGGCCCAAAGGGTCAGCTGTCAAGTCGGAGAAGGGTCAACAAACTATCCTGTGCATTTTCTTAATACTTACAATTAAACGTCAAAAACTTTTGAGTCATCAGGCCATGCTCCAAATGAAATCATAAGTCATTTGTGTAAAGTCTGAGTCAAGTCAAATTTAAGATGTGGTCAAGTTGAGTCAAAAGTCCTCAAAATTGTGACTCGAGTGACTTGAGATGAAGTCACAGATTCCAGTCCACACCTCTGGTCTGAATCCTCCTGAACAGCTCCTACACTGTGCCCTGTAGTCATATCAACTACACCTGTAATTCTCCATCACTGGTGTCCTTCTTCAAACCAAAACAGATGACTTATAAATGAATTCATCCCCCATACAGTGTAAGGACAGGTTTTTTTTCTGCTGTAAACATGGACATTTGAACATGGAGAGTGGAGGGGACTGCTGTTGCCTCAATCACAGCCTCTGGTGGTCATGAGAGGAATTGCAGTATTTTTTTAAACTTCTGTATTATCTTCATATTTCATCTGCTGCTTGCTGCTTGATTTTAACCTAACAGAAAGTGTTGACTGTTTCTCTGTTTGGTCTTTCAGTTTCACCTACACGGAGGATCCAAACTATGGCCCATACCTGGAGAGCGTGAACGGCGTGGCAGGAAATGATGAAGACCGCACGTACTGGGAGCTGCTGGTCAAAACTCCAAATGGAGAGACCATTAGACCTGATGTTGGTAAGTCCAGCATGAATATATCTCTTCTGTGCATCATTTGTTTCTTCTGTGATATAATCTCAGATCAGACTAAAACACGTTCATCTAATTCTTTTCTTCTGCAGGAATCGGATGTTACATCCCCAACGCTAATGAACAAATCATCCTGAGACTCTCAAAGTGGTGAAGATTCATCAGCCTGCAGCATAAGCCAAAGTAAAAATAGAGTGTCTGATGTGTTTTCTCAGACACTTAAGAGCATGCATCCATGATGAGACAATAAAGGAAAAAATATATATACTCTGTGTTCTTTTCATATATTTTAATAACAATACACAGACCTGTGACCTGACACGCCAGATGGATCGTTCAATATATTTCACTAGTCTATCTGTGAAACAGCCCATAGAAAATGCCTGGGGAGAGAAGAACCTTCCAAAAGCATCTCCAGCGGTGATTGGACAATCTTTTCATCAATCACATTTGTCAAGGGTCAGATAATGTGATAGGTGGGCGCTGCTGCCACAGTGCAAAGAACAAAATGTGAGCCACCTCGCAGACCAAACTTGCAAAAATATGTCAGAAGTAGTTCCCACTTGACCATCATGCATTTGTAACAATCTCAGATATATTTTAAGTTAAACTAAAAATCTCAACTCTTACTTTATTTTTCATTTTAAGGATATTTTATGGTACTGTTGCCTCTTAGGTTATGTTTGTTTCCAAAACCAAGGCCTTTTAAATATTGCTGGTATTGATAAAAAGGCAAAATTTGTTCTACAATAATGTTCCAAACATGGAGATTTTTCTCTAGAACAGAAAAATTCTTTAAAGTAATTGATTTTAATGTATGAGTGAATAAATTAAGCAACATGCTCAGAGAAACCTTCTTACGACATTCTGTGTCTGTCTCGGCCATGTTGTGTCACACAGCCTGACTTTGCTGGAGCAGGCTAATTCTGATGACTAGGTTACCATGGTAATAAGCTGAGACTCAGAGTGGTGCAGGGATGTGTTTTTGCAGGCCCTCTAAAAGCCTGTGGGATTTTTCTCTGTGTTTTGGATCATTGCTGATGATAAACTTTGTAGAGAACAAAAAAATATGAAACTCATGTCCTGCTCTTTGTTATAATCTTAACAAAATTAACCACAACATTGCAGTTTGCCTAGAAGCAACTACTATATTTCCAGTATATAACATCTAGCTTTACCCTCTTCTTGTGAACTTCCTCTTTATTGAACAACCTTATCAACTTAGTCCTCAAGGCTGGCTGTGGCAACAGTGCATGAACAACTATTAGAAAAACAATCAGAGATGCTTGTCATTGAGGCCTCAGCTATTGTTTTCGTCCTTATTAGCAGTTAGTTAGCAACCGTTGCTTTGAACACACAACATTGGTTAAGGATTCAAAAGATGGAGACATCAGGTGTGTTTTATTATTTTCCATGAAACATTAAACCTCATGTGCATGTGTTCACCACAAACATTATTTCAGGCATATATCCAAAACTTTTATTCTAAATCTCATTTTGTTTCGGGCTTGAGAACCAGGAAGTGCTAAATGCAAATTCACTTCCATGTTTTTGGACTCATTTGGATCCTACACTACTCTATTTAAACCACCTTGATGGAGCAAAGTTCTCGGACCAGACTTATCAAAGTAGGCCAGGCTTAACACTTGATCCACTTGGATAAAATACCAGGTGTTCATACAAAGTATGCTTCAAAATGGAGGTAAATCTAAGACAAATAATAAACATAAAAATTACAAAAACGGTCAATATCTCATGTACATAAAATAAAAGAAGAAAACATTTGAGAGAAAACAGATTTAATGATTTAACATGGCTTTTAGTCTTGTTTTAATTTCAAACTGTTCTCCTTTTACCATTTAAATGTGCTGCCACATTTTTTTCTCCCAGCAGCTGAAACAACCAGGTCTGAATGAGAAACTTTCAAACAGTAAAAAAACAGAGAAGGTGGTTTCCTTTTGAGTACCTTCCAAAATAGTACACCGACTGTTTCCTTGTTCATTTGTTTTTGTATACAGAGTATGAAATGAATACAGCCTGTGTTAGTCATCAGCAAAAACAAATTCATTTATAACAGTCAGATCAGGTGGTTGTTGATGTCTAATGGTTGTTAGGCTGATATTTTTTGTAGTTCAGGATGATCAAGTCATTTACAGACGGGATATAACATTCGATTCCTGTAAAACAAAGAAAAAAATAAAGATTTTAAACTGGTTTATAATTCTTTTTTAAATTCAACCACAACAAGAAAGTGAATCTTGTAAAGTGACTTGCCAATGTCAGGAGTGATGACCTCGCCGTTGGCTTTCTGGACTTTCAGCTCCCAAAAGGTTCCCTTCGCTGAACTCCCGTACAGACCGTTCACACTAGTCAGAAACGGGCCAAAGTTAAGATCCTCTTTGTAGGTAAACCTGAGGTTAAAAAAAGATTTTTTTTTTTTTTACCATACAGTCAGTGGTTTTAGCATCAAGTAAATGAGGGTGGGGCCTCATGCTGAAAGGACCCTCAGGCTTAAAATGCACTTCCTGTTTGTCTTCATTTTTGAGTCTGCTTGTGTCATGAGGACTGTTGTAAATATACTTGTCTGTTAGCAACCTGTGTTACAGAGAGCTATCACAGAGGAACACCACAGAGCTCAATCCATGCTAGCAGCTATGAGAGAAACTGATGACAAATATGACAACAAATGCGTTAAATCTGGCTGGAGTTATCTGGTTGTGGGAACACAAGGGCCGCCGCCTCCTCGGTAAACAACATACTTGATCCCTATCATTCATCTGTTTCCACTCTGCCATATTTTCTGTAAGCTCAACACCACTTTTCATAGATAGGTTGATCACACCCAGCTGTTTCTGTCCACTAAACCAAACTCCCTCCTACCTCCCTCACAGATTATCCACAGGAAATCAGATCCTGGTTTTCCAGCGGCTTCCTCAAACTAAACAGTGATCAAACAGAGGCTCTTCTCATTGTCTCCAAATCCACATTAACAAAATCAGACAGTTTCTCCCTCAACATTGATAATGCCTCAGTTTCTCTGTCCCCTCAGGTTTTGGTGTCATGCTTGATAGCGCTGTCTTTCCAAGGTCAAATTAATATGGTCACTCTGTCTTCACGCTTGCATCTACACAACATCAGCCATATCCCTCTGTTCGTCTCACACAACCCTGAAAATCACCAACATTTTTAATCTTGGACCACGGTGAAGGAGAAATAAAGGTCTATGCGACATAGCACCCTCTGGTGACAGACCAGTAGTGAAATAAAGACAATGGGCTCTAATTTCGTAGACCAGGCGAAGGCGGGGCGCACCTGCCCTGCACCGCGCCTGCGCCGCGCCAACGGGGTGTGTCCAGGGCATTTTGCAAGTTTCGTGCACGGCACAGTCTGGCGCAGGCAGGCGCACCCACGCCTCCGTCTCTCCTACCGGCGCACGTAGCAGAGAGGGAGGAGAGGAGGCATGAGTGGGTTTAACACAGCCGAGTGTGATCTTCACCAATCAAATGCCTCTCCTCGCCTTTAAATGCGCCGCGGGCGAGGCCCAGTGACAATTTCACCTCAGTGGAGAAGAAGGTCAGAGCTGCTGTCACTTTTACAGCAACTGGGAGAGCGCAGGGGCCACCGGGCCGCGCATCAGAGCCACGATGCGCGTCACCGTGTGGACCACCTCACGGGACAGATGTAATCTGTTCCTGTGTCATAATATGAGTACAAAATTAAGTGATAATTACATTTAAACACAGCAGCAGGCTAATCCATTCATCATGCTTGTGATCCACCTGCATTCCTGGTCTGTCATCGCCAAATAGCAGAACCTTAGGTGGAAATATATCTCTTCCTCATCCTCCTTGCAATAATGTACTCCATCTTTTTAGATCATGTTACGAAAAAAGGATTAAAACAGAGAAATATGGGCAATCGCAGGTAAATCCTTAAGACACCGAGTGACTTACATTTATTCAGCGAGCGTCTCTCTCTTTTTTCTTTTCTTTTGAATTTCATGGGGTGAGAGAAGCCGGATACTCCGTATCGGATGATGTGGCTGTTTGTGGTTGGCTGAGAGATATGAACTCGTTAGTTATGACAAACGTCTCTGATCTGACATCAGATGTGACGGGACAATTAATATAGATACAAATGTATATGCTGGTTCAGACGGTTACATTAAATAGTGGTTGTTGTGATTGTTTATTGCATTGAAATGTGCCTGACACTCTGGACACCTGCCTGTGAGGTTTTGGTGACGTGTGCGCACTGTGCGCCTGTCAGCCAAATTACCACTGCCCGGGGTGCGCCTTGTCTGCGCCGAGAATAGACCAGGTTGGAGCTGGCGGGCTTTCAGCGCACCTTCCGCGCGGTTTTTGGCACCAAATTGTCACTGCGTCAAGCTGAATCTGTGGACACCTCCCCCTGGTGCGCCGTCACACCCATCTCGGTGCAGCCGGTCTACCAAATTGCCAAATTGGCTGCACATGGCGGTGCGCCGGACGAAATTACCACTGCGCGGGGTGCGCCACCCTGAGTTGCGCCAGGAAATTAGAGCCCCTTATCTTCAATAATAATGTTTATTCAAATCCTTAAACTGCTGTTTGCTCTAGAAAACTATTTCACTAATTTGCTCTTGGTGTTTAATTAAACTGAAAAACAATAGGTTTTATTGAGGTGTGGGTTTGCTGTTCTGGTTCAGCAGAAAATAAATGACTTCAGTTCTACTGTCTGACCCCCACATTGATGGAAGAGTCACATCCAAAACAAAAACACAAAACAGTACACAAAAATCACACAGCAGAGACAGAAAAACACATTAAGATGCATTAAAACACAACATGCTATATAAATTTAGATAAAAAACACATGGCATATGGTAAAAGCATGCAGCCCCATTCAAAGAGTTTTATGTAATTGGATTTATAAATAAAGTGAAGAAGAAGAAAATGACCATTTAGGTTCCAGAATTGTGCTGTATTTAGGTAAATTAAGGTGTTATGTACAGTGGTGGACAAAGTACACAAATCCATTACTTGAGTGAAAGTATAGATACTCCTAGTCAAATATTACTCCAATACAAGTGAAAGATATTCAGTCAATTTTTTACTTTAGTTAAAGTACTGGAGTACCTGCTTTTAAAAAAATATTCAAGTATTAAAAGTACTTTTTTTATGTCAACGCGTTATGTTATTTTTGCCACAATGAATTTGCAGAACCTAATGACTGAGGCCCGTTTACACGACAACGTTGTCACCAAAAATGGAAAGGTTTTTCCTTTGCGTTTTCAAAAGCCCCCCGTGCTCACACGGATCCACGCTGTTGCGTGCATGCTTGGCCAGTAGATGGCAATGTCGGTTTGCAGTGAAACAGCGGAGTTAGAACACGCGTATGCTTCCTGGTGAAGACAAACTTTTCCCAAACAACAATAGCGAGTGGATGCACGGAGACGCATGAGTTTTTTGTCTGTACAACAAATGTGTCTGGATATTTTTGTCTGGATAACAAACCAGGCAAGGGAAGCACCACACATGTTGCTCGGTAGACGGCTGATGCTAATATTGTTGTTGTTGATCCTGGAATGTGCGTGCAGCCTTCATGTGAAAGAGTACTGCGCATGCAGTGACGTCAGCATCTCTCTAAAGGTGCGTTCACACTGAATGCGACTTTGGTGACCTCGGCAACCAGTGTCCATGCAGAGTCAATGTACAGTCAATATCAGCCACGACCACGCGCGACCAGATTTCACGCGATGCGATGGACGCGTTCTGGGTGACTTGGTTGCATCTTTGGAAACATGGGGGTGGCGCCCCTGTTGCTGCAGATGGGAACTCTGGGGTAGCTCTGGACGCGGAGCAGGTCACGGCACTCGGTCGACAACGTTCGACCGTTGTGTGGGTGCGTGATCACACCCGTGACAGACTGTGTCCATGTGGGAAACATTAGTTTGTGACTACATTAGTTCCCCCTAGACGGACAGAAAACTCGCAGACGATGCTGCAGGGCCATCAGCTGCAGTGTTTTGTGGTTGGTAGGTGAAGGAAAAGGATACAGCTGGATTAATGTCAGCTAATACGTCCTCTTATATGATATGATATGATTGTGGTGAAACTTGAGCGGGTGTGACGTCACTAAGCAACAGTGATGGCGACAAAATGAGCTAAGTACAGGCAACAGGACTTGGGGTTTTCGATGCGATCTTGGCCGCAAAGTGGCATTCGGTGGGAAGGCACCTTAAGAAATTTATGACATAATGAACACCATTCAACTGTTTACCTGCCAGATCAGAGTAACGCATGCGCATGGTACAGGTATGGCATCACCACTTGAACAAATCACATGCAGATCGCTTTTTGAAGAGAAAAGAAATTTCATCCACTGACTTCAAAGCTATCCCTAAAAGTAATGAGTAACAAGACCCTTCATAGAAATGTAAAGGAGTTAAAAGTACAATATTTATCTTTCAAATGTTGTGGAGTAAAAGTCATAAGTTTCCAAGAAAAAAAAAACCTCAAGTACAGATACTCAAAAATGTACTCGAGTACAGTTGTCAAGTATATTCGTTACCGTCCAGTCCCGGCTATGTATAAAACTGTGATCGTACGTGAAGTCCTGGTCAGATCCATTCAATCTCTTCATTGCTCCCAGCAAGATTCCTCTTTCAACCACATGAGTGCAATAGGTCTTGTTGGGAGATCCTTCGTAGGAGTTTGACACCAGGATGTTGATGGGAATATTTTTTGAGTCTGAAACAAAGAAAATCAAAGTACTGCTGGATAATTAAAGAGAAAGTAGAGACATAACACACTCCAAACGCAGGGCACCACAGGATAAAATCGTACAAGTCTCCTAGTGACCACAAGAAGATGTTTGAATACAGGAAATTTAGGCCCTTATTAAGGTGCGGAGTGCTTTGTCTAAAAGCATGTGGCACAGAGTGGCTCGGGGTGCGACGGTCTATATTTTGCTTTTTAAAAAGACACAAATCCTCAGTGCAAAACCAGAGGCTGGGTGCAAGGTGATCAATGATATGCCTTGAAATCAGTGCACACTGAGCAGCTAGCATTATATTTTTGATAAGGCAGAGTTTAATATTTGGTCAGAAATTCATCTGGATTTTTTAATTTCTCTCCTTTTATTGTGCCACTTTAGTGGAATAGCCGAAGTAGTTGCTTTATTCTGAAGGTCTAAGCTGCCACCACCTTTGTTTATCCAGTCTGGTCTGTTGTCAGAGGCAGAGAAATTTACACAGAGACTTAGTTACAGGGTATAACAATATAAACTTTATTCGATCACAAATTCATTAAAATATGGCTATGAGACTGCATTGGATTTCACTGAGCTCTGCACCTGCAAAAGGGACAGTACGCGTCCCTGAGAACACTACAAGAGAAACACCACACATAGGCTACACTGTACACAAAAACACAGCAATCAATGCACAGCACAATAATAAAAGTCAATGAACTGCATGACCAGGGACTCACTAGCCCCCCACCCCTACCCCCTCTCTAATTTCAACTGGCATTTGAAGGGTTGAACTACTTTAAAAAAAAAAAAAAAAAGAAAGTATCATTTTTTAAGAAAGGACTTGAGTGGGTCAAAAGTATTCTTTCTTGCCAAAGTAAAAAGTAATAATAGTGTATTAAAATGTTCTGCTCTTTTCTGGCCGTGGAGGAATGTATAGACTCCTCCACAGCCAGGAGTCTATACACTGTTGTGACCTGAAAAAAACACTTTTAAATGATTTTATTGGAAAAGTTAGGGTTGACGTGGCTATTTGATGCCAACCTGATGAACATGAAAACATTTCATAAAAGCATAGACCGTGACCAGGAGGAAATTAATTATATGTCAATAAAAAGAAATTATTTTCAGGCTTACATTGAGCAGGAGCTGCATCAAGCAGCAGCAGGAGGATTACAGCAGAAAGCATAGCTGTACTCATCGTTTCATTTTTAAAGTGCAGGCTCTAAAAACAGATTTATGTACAGGAAAAGAAAAATCTTAATCATCAATACGGGAAGTAGAAGCCAACACAATACAAGAAATGCGCAAAAACATCTATGCCAAGACTACAGCTACATAACTGCAAAAATACCAATAAAAATCTTGCAGTGAGACATTACACACAAAATCTAATTAACTATAAAACATGATTGAGCACCTAAAGCTTCTTTAAAGTCCCAAACACTGAGGAAACAAATGACCAAAGGTAATAAAGTTATGGACAGACCTGAAAATGAAGCTGGTAGAGATTTAGTCCTTTGTCTTGCATTGGCTCCGGTTATGTTATATCAAACTCCACATCATTCTCTGTTAAAAGTCTCCTCCTGACATCATCAGACCGGACCAACCAGTTTGCACAAAAACTATTTCTATAGTATCGTGTGCTAACACTGGGCCAAAATAGGATAAAAAAAATCCACTCAAAGCCAGAATTCAACACCCAGTGGTCTGATTTAAGGGTGGATACCTGGAGGAAAAACTGGGCGCACTGATGTTGGGCTGCCTCTGAAACTGGGGAATTTAGCAATACAAAAGATGCCTGAATAAGACTTTTTTGTGATGAAAAACTACCAAGACTTTTTATTTTGTTTTCTTTTTTGGAAGTGAAGTGTAAAGAAATCTTAAAACCATCCATCCATCCATCTTCTTCCGCTTATCCGTAGTCGGGTCGCGGGGGCAGCAGCCTGAGCAGGGAAGCCCAGACTTCCCTCTCCCCAGCTACTTCGTCCAGCTCCTCCCGGGGGATCCCGAGACGTTCCCAGGCCAGCTGAGAGACATAGTCCCTCCAGCGTGTCCTGGGTCTTCCCCGGGGCCGCCTACCGGTGGGACGTGCCCGGAACACCTCACCAGGGAGGCGTCCAGGAGGCATCCTAACCAGATGCCCGAGCCACTTCATCTGGCTCCTCTCAACGCGGAGGAGCAGCGGCTCTACTCCGAGCCCCTCCCGGATGACCGAGCTTCTGACCCTGTCTCTAAGGGAGAGTCCGGACACCCTGCGAAGGAAACTCATTTCGGCCGCTTGTACTCGGGATCGTGTTTTTTCGGTCACGACCCAAAGCTCGTGACCATATGTGAGGATAGGAGTGAAGATCGAGTGGTAAATCGAGAGCTTTGCCTTGCGGCTCAGTTCCCTTTTTATCACGACGGACCGGTGTAGAGTCCGCATCACTGCCGACGCCGCACCGATCCGCCTGTCGATCTCCCGGTCCATCCTTCCTCCGCTCGTGAACAAGACCCCGAGATACTTGAACTCCTCCACTTGGGGTAGAATCTCATCCCCGACCCGGAGAGGGCACTCCACCCTCCCCCGGGTGAGGACCATGGACTCGGATTTGGAGGTGCTGATTCTCATCCCAGCCGCTTCACACTCAGCTGCGAACCGATCCAGTGAGAGCTGTAGGTCTCGGTCTGACGAAGCCAACAGGACCACATCATCTGCAAAAAGCAGCGACCTGATCCTGAGGTCACCGAACCGGAACCCCTCAACACCCTGGCTGCGCCTAGAAATTCTGTCCATAGAAGTAATGAACAGAATCGGTGACAAAGGGCAGCCCTGGCGGAGTCCAACCCTCACTGGAAACGGTTCTGATGTACTGCCGGAAATGCGGACCAGGCTCTGGCACCGGTCATACAGAGAACAAACAGCCCGTATCAGGGTGTCTGCTACCCCATACTCCCGGAGCACCCCCCACAGAATCCCACGAGGAACACGGTCGAAAGCCTTCTCCAGGTCCACAAAACACATGTAGACTGGTTGGGCAAACTCCCATGCACCCTCGAGGACCCTGTGGAGGGTATAGAGCTGGTCAATAGTTCCACGGCCAGGACGAAAACCACATTGCTCCTCCTGAATCCGAGGTTCGACAATCCGGCGGACCCTCCTCTCCAGTACCCCTGAATAGACCTTCCCAGGGAGGCTGAGGAGTGTGATCCCCCTGTAGTTGGAGCACACCCTCCGGTCCCCTTTCTTGAAAAGGGGAACCACCACCCCAGTCTGCCAATCCAGTGGTACTGCCCCCGATGTCCACGCGATGTTGCAGAGTCGTGTCAGCCATGACAGCCCTACAACATCCAGAGCCTTGAGAAACTCCGGGCGGATCTCGTCCACCCCCGGAGCCCTGCCACCGAGGAGCTTAAGAAATCTTAAAACTTCTTTTCAAAATGTAATGCATATACCATTAACCATTTAAAGCCCGAAAACACAAATTATAGCCAGAAAATTCTAATTTTTTGGAGCTGAAATGTTTATTTTACTTTCTACCGAAATCGAAAAAACCCTCAAAATTTCCATAAAATTTAACATGTATATTTTTTTGTATCTCATTTGATACATTAGGTGTTTCTGGCAACTGATAATCCTCTTGAGGACATTGTTATCATTTATCTGATTGTATTCAGATGCTTTTTTTAGTACTTTGTTGATCATATTGATTAGATAGAGGTATCATAAAAGTATGTATCAGATATGATACAACAGGCTTTCAGGGGTTAATTGTTAGCATCAGTGTTGATATCATATTTGTCATGCCTCAATCAATCATGAGCCCTCTGAGTCTTCCACACTTCCCCCCCTTTATGCCTCCCTGCATAGCCTATGTAGAAGAAACAAGGACCTGGATTTCATCCGATTTTATGTAATATTAAACAGAAAATGAAATCATTCAACGGTCGCCCTACGGGTTAACTCCACATTTCCAGAAAGCTTGTTTTCACTTGTCAGTGAATTGCACTGTGATCTGTGGATCTGTTAGGCTGACTCACTGCTTCCTGTAAACGCCTCAACTTTCGCTTTCCATTTCCTTGAACTCGTCTTTCCTCTGATGCACCAGCAGGTGTCACTGATGGGCTTCATGTCAGCCAGCGCTGGTCGGGCTGGTGATGAAAACAAAGTAGAGGCGCCATTGTTTCAGAGGCAGGTAGGAAACGTGCAGAGCCGTCATTGGTGCAGGGATATTTATTTATGATGAAATCAGGAATTACCAGATTTGTGTAGAGTTTGTCGGAAACAGTTATGTCTGAAGAATAAGTTTCTCTATTTGGTACAACAATCTCTGACTGGCTTGGAATAAATTTAAATATAAATGTGTTTTTACATGATTGAGGCTTTTTTTTTTTAAGCTCTTCTTTAAAGCCATACAGTGCTTAACAAACTTATTGGATCACCTTTCAGAGTTAATATTTTAGAAATCTTTCGAAAACTGTTTAAGAATGAAAATATTGTTATTGAACAAACATTTTGAACAGGAATGAGGAATTTCGAAATGAATTCACCTTTTTATACCAAATCTGAGCCAAGCTTGGCTTCTCTGAGATATCAGAAATTAACTAAGCATAACAACCAACCACCAAAACTATTTTTCTTTTCAGGAATGCAAGTAAATAAATATCATTTGACCTCCTAATCAAGAAATAATAATGTAATTTACTATTTATTTCTGTTAATTTGGTAAACTAGTAAACTTGAAAATTCATGGAAAACAATGGCATTTATATTTTAGCATAAAAATAGCATTTCTTTTATAGAGCTCCATACTGGTGTATTAACCATTACAAAAACATAAATGATAAAGGTGATAACCATTGCTGTTTATTTAGAGCAGTTGTGGCATAAACCTGACACTGGGTGGGGGCTAATTAAATAAGTTAAGCACTGCATCTGTATTTGTTTTTGAACAAAACAATGCAAAAAAAATGTTTAATTCACCTTGTTTCTAATAAGACTATATAAAACTGAATCATCATCAAAAACTCCCACACAGTGTTTAACTAAATAGGTTTGTAACATAATGTAAGAATAAAAGACAGGAAAAAATCAACATGCATTATAAAGGGTCCAGAATATTAAAAAGATAAATGAGTACGAAACTGGACAACAACACACTGGTTAGTGTTACATAATGTTAAAATAAAAGCCTCTTTTAGAGCTGAACTGTCAAATAAATATTGTTTTTAAATTCTATTTTTTACCTTTAGAAAAAAAAATAATTGTGAGAAAGTTCGTAATTATTAAAAGAGCTGTTACTAGATCATGCGTTTCCAGGCCATGGCCTTTTTGTAGTCTCTGATTATTTTTCAGAGCAGTTTTCAAACAAATCCCTCAGAGACGGACTCAGTTTACAGTTTAGGGTGTTATATGACCATAATATGAGTTGTTTGTTTTTCCTTTAAACACATGTTAAAACAAAAGAGTAAATAAATAAAGTCCGGCACCCTCAGCTCTGAGGGGGAGGAGTCGAGGCTGAGGCATGACGTCATACTGGGGGATTTCCACGGCCAGGAGGAGCCAATCAGAGCGCGGCTGCTGCGGAAACACAAACTCGACGCTAACAGGACTTCAGATACTCGACACATGGGAAAAGAGCGACTGATAGTTCGTCACGGGTTCATGCAAACTCGCAGAGCTGGTCTACAGCCTGAGGGGACGATAGTCTGATCCGTTTCTACATTAGAGGGGAGTTTGGACTCAGGGAAGAATTCGGACCGGACTGAGGAAACGCCGAGTTCATGGTGTCGAAGGACTCCTCACGTGAGATGAAAGACATGGACATCTTTAACGGGACCTCCGGTGGGTTTTTATTGTTATTTCTAATGTTTATGTGTTTCGGGGCTGACATCATCCAGGGGCATGTGACAGAGGGAGCCGTGAAGCCAACACCCAGCCCCGGGATGAGAGCCCGCCTCCCTCTGCTCCGCTTAGCCTGCCTTTGACATCTACAGCAGGCACGGGCCACAGCCATGTATCCATACCGAGGGCCACACTTAAAACTGGAGGATACCCATCATTTAACGTCTGGGACTGCTGTGCTAATTTTACGCGGTTTTAATTCTTCACTTCCTGATCATTTATGGCCGTGTTCATGCATATGCAGGGCCGCTGCCAAAATTTTGAGTCCCATGAGAAGAGAACACATTTGGCCCCATCCAAAGGGATAAATGAGATTAAATAAAAGTAAAAAGAAAAAAGTGGACCCCCTAAAATCATTACAGCCAATTTGTTCTGTGTAAAGACACAAGCTTTAAACTTTAACACTGGAGAAAACTCACTCCTCAATAAATGGTCAATCAAATTTTGTGCTGTAAGTAACTTTCTGATATTTAGACCATTTTAAGCATTTGATATGTGTTTATGTGTCATAATCAGACCTGCCATTTTTAAGACCCAGATATTTTATGTACCATTCAGACACTCAGGAAAATATCAACATGGATTTTAACAAAACTAACATACTCAAATGAATGCTATAAATGTCATTTTGTGAGAGCTTAGCCGTACAACAGATGGCTAATTATTACTTTGTTGCAATGAAAACAAGAAAAACATGTTTTTTTTTTGTAAGTGAAGTGTAAAGAAATCTTAATACACCTGGCAAAATGTTACTATAACACATTTTGGCACCCCTATCAGCCATGGACCCTTGAAGTCCTCCTGCCTTTCCCCCCCATTACGACCACTCAGTACATGTGGCATGCATTTTGGCGAGACTGTATGTTTTTTAGCTTATTATTTCCATCTCAGCTCCTACATTAGTCTACAAACAAAGTGTACAAACAAGTTTTAGACTCATACCGTTAAGTGCAAAAACTCTGCCATTTAAATAGGAATGGGAATCGAAAACCAATTCCAGTTGAGAATCGTTAACAGCTCAGTCAAAGTATTGATATCATGAGTCTTTTTGCTAATCAGTTCCCTTATCAATTCCTTCCACTGACAGGGTTCAGAAGCGGTCAGAATTGTGGCTTAATTTTTTACAAAAAGGCGCCTACTGCACAATCTTAAGTGAGTGGAAAAACCAGCAACTTGCAGAAGCAGTTATTGTTGCTGTGACATGTGTGTTTGACAGTGTTGCCACTGAAAGTCTACAGGCCAACATTTGCAAAAATCTGCAGGAATCAATAAGGGAATCGTTAAAGAATTGGATCCATTAGCAGGATCGTTAATAGCATTGGTATCGATAAAATCTTATCAATTCCCATCCCTACATTAAACCCAATCTAATCTCACTTCTATTAATGCATAATACATACATTTTATTATATCTGGGTGTCATTCTGGGCTTTTGCCTTGAAATTGATCATTTTTACTACTACAACTGATGGCGTCATTTTAACCATAAGAGTGTGAGTGCGAGTATTTGATACTGCAGAAAAAAACAACAATGCACAAACACATTTGTGGCTGGTAATCGTTTACATATCCCAGGCTGAAATACGTCAACCTAAAAAATACTTTGCATGCAGTCTAATGATTCTTTGTCAAGGTTTTTTTTTCTTGTGAGGATATGGTGGTATCAAGTACTAATTATGAGTGATTTTGGTTTAAAAACCAAGCCTTAAAAGTTGGAAAAAATGTCAGTGTTTGATATTATTTTAAGCTACTTTGTGAAAAGCATAGTATTTTGTGCCTGCCAGTATGAGTGTGAATATTTGACACTGTGCAGAAAATAATGATGCATGAAAATCAGTTTTGCAGCTAGTCATTGACAAACCCGAGGCTGTTATAATCCAAAAAATATTAAAATGTACTTTGCATGTAGCATACTAAAAATAATTCATTTTTTCTCTTTTATTTCATTCGGAAACAATGGTGGCATTACGACAAGACCTGTCTTTTACAGGGTTAAAATCTTTAAGAATTAATGAATGAATTTGATATCAATAATTAGGTCAGATCTATGTGGAAAAATAGCTCAATGAAAGCACATTTTTTTGTGCTTAATGATTATGAGTGATAAGTATAAGACCTGGCCCTTAGAGTTAGCATATATGCTAACTTAACATTTCAACATTTAAGTTAAAATGCAAATAGGAAGTCATTAAAATGAGTTAAAAATGAGTTAAACATATGATCCAGGCCAATAAAGGTAATATTGATTGCTGCTTTCCAAATGTATTTTACTTACAGGTCTTCTTTATTTGTATAGATACATTTAGTGATGCACATACAAGATATTTAAGGACACAAGGCATCAATTGCACAGCTGAATTTTGAACACCTCTAAAATACAATAACCTTTTTAAGTTTCTGTTTAATCACACTTTTCTTTGTTTATTCCACAGAGCGAGCGGTGCCAGACTTTGGTGAGTAAGGATTTTTTTCTCCCAGCAAAAGACTGGCAGATTTGTTTAGGAAGTGATTTGGATAGGGTGTCATGAAGTGACCACGTTGAGAAAGGAGAAGTAGACAGACCTCTGGACTATATTTTTTGCTTCATCGTGTACTTCTCTCTAACCTTCTATGCTTAGTATGGAGAACAAGAAGTGCCAAGGCAAAAAAAACCAAACAAACAAACAAATCAATCAAATAAAATACCCCAAACCTTTGTGTTTGCTTAGTATTATACACTTAAACAGGCCACTTTATTAGCTTTGTCTTGCAATTATTAAAAAAGTTATTATTGTTGGTTAATGGCATATCCATGGAATAATGAAATACATCTATAAAAATACACTTCTCTTAATTTCGTCTTACAGTAGTTAATGACATAATTATCTCTGAATGAAGACAGTTTTTGTCAGATTTCTTGTTGTACTATCCAAATATTGCAATTGATACTCAGTTACAAATATGTTGAATAAATTATGTGTAACATGAGTTGTTGATGAATTTAGTGACTGCTTATCTTTCCTTTGCCAGCACCACAGGAAACACGTGCTTCTGTTTTGCTTTCAAGTGTGAAAAGTTAAACCTTACCGCAGGTGAAAAGCAGTGCTTGTGGTGTTACTATGGCAACAGTGCAAAGGCACTTTTTTGGTGTCTTGTTAAAAGTAACAGGGGAACACTAATCACAACAGACTGACCTATCGTCATTGAAACACATTTTTATATTTTACTGCAACAGGTTATAGTATAACAACAATATTGCACTTTAAGGTGTGCTGATTTAGAAAATAATGGACCATGCAAAATCTGTAACATGTTCTGTGCAATTCCTTCTTTCATTCACTGTCACAACTCACATGAGATAATCCAATTTAACTTCAAACTTTGATAAATATGTGAAATGACAAAAACACAACCCCTAATTCCAATGAAGATGGGGCACTGTATAAAACAGAAAAAAAAGGAAATTAAATGATATTATATATATAATTGACCTATACATTAAGTTGAATACAGTACACTTTAAATATTCCCTCATTTTGAATTTAATGGAAGCAACACCTTCCAAAAAAGCTGGGACAAGGTCAACAAAAGACTAGGAAAGTTGAGGAATGCTCAAAAAACACCCACAACGTTCCACAGGTGAACAGGTTACCTTGAAACAGGTGAGTTTCATGACAGCAAATCATTGTGTTCTGTTTTATTAACGTTTTACACACTGCCCCAACCTCATTGGAATCGGAGTTTGTTGTTTCTTTATTCAATTAATTCAGTTGTTTTGAAGCCAAACAGTCTAAAATAGCGCCTCTTATCTTTCAGTGTCTAATCACTGGTGTCATTCATAAAACCTAATTTTGGCTATTATGATGTCCATAAAAAAACACATTGGTAAAGGTTGTCATGAATATACTGCAAATTAGACAGCACTCAGAGAGCATAAACCTCCGCCAAGGTAGCTCATATACTGCTGTTACACCTATGAGCAACAGTTTTATGACGAGCTTACCCTCATAATATGATTCACTGACCCTGAAAACCACACCTAGTACTTCGAATCATGTTGATATTATTAATTTGACAGTTATTGAGTGAAAAATAGGGCAGTTATCCAGATTACCACCAATAATAATCATTCTTAAGTAGGGCCATTACCGACATCTCCTTAAATTTTAGCAAAATCTGTCCAGTAGTGTTAATCTTGCTAACATGCAGGCCAAACCATAACCTCCTTGGCATCCTCAGCGACATTATTCACATCAAACTGTAGATTTGTAACCTATCAGTTTTTAATACTGGAGGTTTTGTCATATTATTATCAAAGTGGCTTCACCGGTTTATCTAAACTTCTCGGTCTAAAGGAAAAAGAGCTGAACTTTTGCTGTTATCGTAGTTTAACATGTAAAAGTTGAATCTGTATGTCTTTCATGACAGTTAATCTGTTCATTTGTTTATTTCAAGACCTCATACAAGAAATCATCACAGAGTACGTGTCCCCTCTCCCTGGACCTCCTCGGCCACCTCCTGACCTCACTGAACAGATGGTGGTCCAGCAGCCCAAACTGGTGCCAAGAGGAACGGCTTGTCAGGTGAGTTAAACCAGAAAACTCCACTGGGTGTGGTCCTTCATTGTAACGATGCATTTGTACCATTATAGTCATCTGTGTATATGTGGTCAATGTGGTGTCTTGCTCTTGTGGTGGTTTCTTGTGTTTCAAAGGAAGGTTGTTTGTCACACCCAGAGGGCGGCGTGAGGGTGTTTGTTTCAGGTGTGGGTTAGGAGAAAGTTTAGCTTGGCTGACAAATTCAGATCATATATTCACTCTGATCATTTTCTGTTATATTGTTGTTTGATTACTGAAAGAGATGTTTTAACTCTAGCTGCTATATTAGTAAAGTAAAGTTATCAGAATCAGGGAGGGACCAGCCAATTGCAGGGCCACATAGTGAGACAGACAACCATTAACGCCAATACTCATACCAAAGGTCAACTTGAAGTCACCAGTCAATCTAATTAGCATGTTTTTGGTCTGTGGGAGGAAGCTGGAGTGCCTGCAGAAAACTCATGCATGCACATGGAGAATATGCAAACTCCCCTTAGAAAGGCCCTGACCAACCTGGGGGTCGATCCGGCAACCGTGCTGCCCTATGATAGAGCACTGAGAGTAATAAGAATATTTAGATTATACAGAACATTGATATTGACTTTAGAGGTCAATCATATACAGACTTAAACTCTGCATTAAGAGACCTGTACATCTTAGTCTCAGCCATGAAAAACTAGATTAACTGAATGATAGAGGATGTTGGATGTGAACATCATGTCAAGTATAGAAACCTAACCAACAGCTGATACTGATGCTGAGGTTTTTTCCAATACTTCTTTTGGAGCCAGGGTCATCAACAACATTTGCAAAAGGGCCAGTTTTTTTTTTAAACGCTATGGGGGCCAGATTTTACTTGAATAAACATGTCATTAGCTCAAAAGCTGTATTTTTCTGACTTGTTTTTCTTTTCTTTAAAAGTGAGATCAGTCCCTATCATAGCAACATAAGGCAGTTTTGATATCTTGGCTTCTTCTTGCTGTGGCTGTCATGTTTTGCATCGCTGGATTTGACTTCTTTGTGCTTGTTGTTCTGGCTGAATGTTTATTAAAAATGGCTGACTGATGGCCACAACAGGTTTTCCCTCTAAAGCTGTCTGAATTTGATGACATTCTGGGGCTGGATGGGAAGCTGTGGAGGGCTTGATGTGGCCCCAGGGCCTCTAGGTGATGATCACTGTTATAGAGGAAGACTCCCACTGTTTGAACACTTCGTTTAATGTTTGACCCTGAAAACCACCAGTGTTTGTCAAATAAAGGAATCAATAGCTGGGTGAGCTAGATCCCTGCTTTAGATATCTATTGCCCATTTATGCTGTTGTAATATTTACACCCCTGTGACAATTCGTTTACTCTCCAAAGGTTCAGGAGATGAAATGGAGGGAACGAATTGACCCCCCGTTTGCTCCATCTCTGAAGGGAGTATCAGAGGCGTAATATTAGAGAGAGTGGGGCACACAAACTCAGCGGGAGACAGGGGGAGCACACACTGTGCAAACAACAGAGATATCCCACTCTAAACACACTAATTGGATTTGTGGTGCTTTTGTATAAAGGCTGTGGGAAAAGAGCTAATGGCACAACGGTAGGGATGGTAACTGTGAACCTGTTGTTCTTGAACTTGTTTTTTGAATCATTTTTATTTAGCTTTATGCTTAACAATTCTCTAATCAAGTCATTCAGTCAACACTGATGCAAAGTTCTTGTGAGCAGCACTCAAGCACAAACAACAACAGAGGACTCATGGAATGAAGCATAATGGAGAGGACACAGAAGTTTAAATGGGGCTTAATTTTCTGCAAAATCACATCAACAGCACAAAGTGTAATACCTGTCAATATCTGTCAACATTCTGAAACATTTGATAACGCAGCATGGCATTTATTATCAAGAGTGCCACGTGTTTGATATTGTTCGCACAGAAACCTTGTGTGCTGGTCTACTCTTTCTTCACAAGGGAAAAACATCCTCAAGAATTCACAAGAGCAGGGTCACAAACTATATCTGCAAAGGCCAGTTTTTTCTTGACATGCGCTACAGTGGCCATATTTCAAAATAAAGTGAAACCTTTATGTTTTGGTCTAATTAACATATTATTGGATTAAAATTTGTCATTTGCTGAAACTTAGAATCTAAACCTTTCACAGTTAGATCACTCCCTATCACCAATGTAGCTAGAAACCACAGGAGGTCATTTAAAATATCCTGACTATGTCGTTCTGGAGCTGCCATTTGGCTAAAAATAGCTGACAAGTAGATTTCTTTCAGGAGGATATTCCTGATAAACCTGTTTCAACAGCTACACTTGTTTGTGGTTGTGTTAATACTTGTAAGGACAGGATAAACAAGAGATGCCCTTCAAACCTCAACAACAGCGTCCCCTCTCATTTTCAGAATTTGATAGTACTCTGGGGGTCTGATGGAAAGCTGTGGTGGGCCTGATGTGGCCTGCCTGTTGGTTATCAGTGCACAAGGGGATCCATTAGGAATTGGATTGATAAGCAGAACCAATAATGACATTAATATCAATAAAATCTTCCCAAATCCCATCCTTTCACATATTATTTCAGAAATATTGTGAGTATAAAGAGCATAGTTCCAGGGAGAGCTTCAGTATTTTTGTCCATCATGATGTAAAATGGCAGCAGCTTCAGTTTGACAGTGTTTTGAAAGTCAAATGGTGCTTCAAAAACGGAAGTGTGAACATGTGTAGCATGTTTGGTTGTTTTGTTGTCATACTTAGTAGTAGGAACTCAGCACACCGGCCTGTTTCTTACAGTAAAGCACGTGGTTAACAGGCAGCAGGCGGGTTGAGAAGCGACGTAATCTGATCAGACTTCAGTGACTCAGCAGGCTGCACGCTCAGGTAGTGTTCAAAGAGTAGGGCAGGCACTAGCAGACAGCCAAAACCCTTTATTTTGTCTAAAGTTTGCTTTATAACGTGCTCAATTTGGGTGTAACTACAATATTTGCTGCCTTTACTAAAGGCTGACGCACCCCCTTGAAATGTGTTTGTGTGTGAGGAGAGCAAGAGAGGAGGAGGAGCAGGAAGAGAGGCTGGTCAAACTGTAATCTGACTCCTACTTTCAGTTTGACGTCCTTTCTGTTTATTAACAGGACCCACTTGAGGGCTTGAGGGGTCACATTCCTCTTCCTGCACTGCTCCTCCGATTGGTGGATACACGTCACTTTGAGCTAACTTCCTGTTTCCTGTTCTCTGGCTCGGTTCTGCCTGGCTTTTGTTTAGCTCTGGAGTTTTCTAAATTTGCTCAGACTAACGCGCCCACAGACTCAGACTCGTGAGCTCAGTGACAGCATAGGTCTGGGGCTCGACAGAATATTATGGCACATGATCTTATGCAGAGGCATCATCACCCTGCAGCTATGCTTTGATGAGCTCTTGGCCTGAGCAACGGCAGCACAAGAGGATCTGAACTTCTTTGTCCCCTGCAGGTTTGGCTATCAAAATGTTAATCCTATGCTTTATTAACTTGAGTGATTTAAGGATGTTACTTTTTGATACTTCTTTTAGTCTTGTAAAGGAGTTGAGGCTAAACCAGGCTGTAAGAGAAAGTGAAAAAGGACTGGGAGTTTATTGTAACAGAAAGAGTTGATGATCTGTGGCATGATGAAGAAAGAAGAGAGCACATGTATGAAAAAAAAAAAACATGCTCTGACTCAGTTCATACTGCCGCTGTGTTGCTGGGTGATTCACCTTTTTGTAATGCATGACCTGGCTCTCTAATGAATACTGATGTTGTGTTTTTTGTTTATGTTTTCCAGCACAACAGGAAAGGCATTGTAGTATTTAGTAACAGAAAGATCTTTGAGGTAAAACTTAAAAAATAAAAAATAAAGATTTAGAGGTTAGGCTGGTCAGGGAAATGTACTGGTACTGATTATTTAAATCTCTCTGTTACTGTTTGGATTATATACATAAGTACATTCAGAAACAAGAAATATCTGCCCTGACCGTCTGTGGTGATGATGCAGAGGTGAAAAAAAGAGCCTGTAGGAAATTTTCCACCCATTTATGACTTTTCAAGAGGAGATTAAATGATCCTTTAAACTTTGCTGCTGAGTCTAAGAACACTCTGGGTAAATGATGCCTCTGTTTATGATGTCTTTTAAATTATTATGAGCTTAAAAGTTAAACAGATGCTGATATTGAGTGAAGACATTGTTGTTGATAAGATTGTTATATATTTCTTTTCACAGCCAGCCCACTTCTGCTCTCAGCCCCCGCTGCAGTCGCACAACCCCAGAGAGATGTCTCATCCTTCCCGGGGAGCTGGTTACTCCCGGCGGGGTCCTCGGGAGGCTTCGTGTATGCAGAGCCCAAAGACCTCTGACTGCACTTCTTCTCAGAGCCATTCAGCTGACACAGAGATGCTGGAGATGTGTATGAACAAACCCACTCTAGTGATAACGGAGGAGCCCAAAGAAAGAGGCATGAGGTTTCGCTATGAGTGTGAGGGACGCTCGGCCGGGAGCATCCTGGGAGCATCCAGCACTGAGACCAACAAGACTCAGCCTGCCATAGAGGTACATATGTAATAGTGAAAGGGTTTTTACTGGGACGGTTGGAGAAAGTGTTAATCAACGTTTGATTTGTTTGCTGTGAACTCCTTGCCCCCCTGCAGAGTGAATGTGGGTGGGAAATTGTGGGTTTAACAGTCAATAAGAAAGTCCCCACAAATCCGAACCTGAGTGTGGTCAAAAGCAGGCGGACTCCCCCTTCTTCTGCCTTCCCCACACAGACAAACACACACACACCCAGAATGACACCTAAAACTGAAGGGGAATTCATGTAAATAAGCTGTGCAGCATGTCTGTTTAATTTAACTCTGCAACCAAAACTTTGCATGAAAGTAAGATTTATATGAATAAATGAATCTTTTTACTTTGGTTACATAAATGCTAAAAACAAACAATGGAACAACAAATATATGATTCACAGTGTTACAGTGTCATTTAGAGGATGCTATTGTCCAAATTGACATACATCTGAGATTAAGTACAACACAAACAAGACTCTGTACCACAGGGGACAACATTAGTAAGTGCAACAAACTGCTCTACTCCTAATTGGTGCAGGCCTGTCATGTAGTGCTAAAGCCAGTCCCTTTTTTTTAACCAAGCAGTTTACTGAAAACCTTGTCAAGTCACTCAAGCATTATCATAATCATTACCATCCTCATCATCATCAAGTCCTCGACATCAACATTATATTCAGCATCAACATACTCAGTACTCAGCCTTTAATCAGGACACCCAGATTTTTGCCAGTTTTTTGAGTTTATTGGCACTGGCTGAAAGGATAATAAGCTCAGTCTTGGATTTGTTTTTGTACATTTGTCTCTTTTCCAGTTTTATTTAATTGATTACATTTATTCATTTAGCACAGCGGATTGTAAATACTTTGCTATAGGGCTGTACCTTTCCCAAAAAACAACCCAATTAGTTTTTGAGCATACATGATTATAACTGAAGATATTCAGAGGCTCCGGGCTGCAACACAGAGACGTGGAATTTCCTGTAGATCATTTTACTATGAAGCTCTCCCAAGGCAACACCGGTGGGTCACATGCCCTTGCATATGAATCTTGCAATCTTGTCCGTGATGGCCTTTTATGCACCCCTGGGTGGCCTACAGACGAGGACGTGATTGCACAGCTTTTAGTTTTACTAGTTTAACTTTTTTATTTTCCAATTGTCATTGTTGTGTGGTGAAAAAAAAAAATGCAGCCACTTGAGAGGGGCACTCATCAATCAAGCCTTCGTTTTTATTTTATTTTTTTACTCAATAGCGTGAAAAATATTCAGTTATTGTTCTGGGTAGTCTTTTAGCTTTTTTTATTTGTGTTAGTGGTTGTGGATTTTTTTTTCTATTTGATTTCTCACAAGAAAATCAGAAGGTAGGGGGTTTGGCCCAAGCTCTGGCTGTTACGTGAGGATGTTGTAAATGTGGATGAAAGTGAGAATGTGTTAGCAAACAATGATGAATAACTTAGAAACTCTGAGCCACCAGTGATTGGCTGTGAGTATGAATTGAAGTGTGTCGATGTGACCTGTGGTGTAAAGCACTCTGAGCAGTCAGAAAGACTTAAGCGCTGTATTCTCCAAGCTTGAGTCCTTTTTTTTTTCTTCAGCTTTCTTCTGATGGATGGCATGCGATGAACTACAATAGTAATTTTTTTAAGTATAAATATATATAAAGCTGGACACGCAGCACAGCACACCAGTGTACTGCCGGCGGGACGTTGAAAAATCTCCATGTTGCGATCGTGCTTTAGCTAGAAGTGCTCTGAGAGTGTAACCCTCCACCAAGGCAGTTCCAACATTGTCGGACGAGCTATTATCAAAAATGTGGAAAACTGCCCCGTCTTGCATTGTCAACAAATCCTTTAAAAACTTCCTGGATCGAAATCCTGATCTGGATTTTAATCACCACTAAAATCTTACCACTTCCTCCTTGTACCTTGACCAACACTCCCTTAAAATTCAGTCAAAATCCCTTTGTAAATTCCCGAGTTATCTTGTTAACTGACAAACAGACTAACGCCCACAAAACATAACCTTCTTGGCAGAGTTAGTAACCAAATAAAAGAAAAATGTGTTCGATCTGTTTACGCATATTTTGTAGAACGTCGTGTTTACCATAAAGTGCATTTTGTTCTGTTCTCCTCCTGCCTCTGTCCATACTCATCTTGTCGTATATGTTCTTCTAGATTCAAGGGTCCATAGACCACTTAAAGAAGGTTGTTGTCACTGCTTCCTTGGTGACCAAAGACCCCCCACACCGACCCCACCCTCATTGCCTTGTGGGTAAAGACTGTCCCAACAATACTGGAATCTGCGTGGTTACAATCAATCCTAAAATCAACCGGCAGCACAGGTAAACCAAGCAATTCTTTCCATCTGGTTACTCGTTCTTTCGGACTGTTATGCTCTTTCTTTAACTAAACACGTGTTTTCCTTCTTTCCTTTTGCTGATGCAGCTTTGCTAACCTCGGCATTCAGTGCGTCAGGAGAAAAGAGCTGGATGTTTCACTCGAGAAGAGGAGAAATCTAAAGATTGACCCCTTCCAAAGTAAGACGGACCCCTTTTTACTTACAAACGCTTACACATGAAGGATGATACGTCTTTTTCTAAATGGCTTTTGTATCGTCTCATCTTCTCAGCTGGTCACTCAAAGGGCATTGAAGACATGGACATGAACTCAGTACGTCTGTGTTTTCAGTGTGAGCTTGAGTGGGAGGACGGCAGGAAAGACAGTCTCAGTCCAGTGATATCAAGCCCAATTTATGATAAGAGTAAGACTCCCCCAAACACACACCCTTGTCTCCTTTAACCACAATAAAGCAAACAGGAATTCTGACTGTCTCTTTCCCCCCACAGAGGCCACAACTACGTCACAGCTGAAGATCACATGTTTGAACCTCTACACCGGCTCCTGCATGGGCAAGACCGAAGTCTACATGTTGTGCGACAAAGTGCAGAAAGGTGAGAGGAAACTTGGGCAGAATTCTAGGCACAGTTTTTATTGCAGGTGTAAAAAAAGTAAAATTGAACCTCTTTTTCTTTGTTTAAATATTAGAAGAATAGAATAGAATAGAATAGAATAAACCTTTATTCGTCCCACACGGGGAAATTTGCAGACCAAGCATGCCGACATTTAACCTTTCACCTTTTGTGATACTACATGTAAAACTTCAACCACTTCTAGCATAGTCAAGTTAAAAATATATTTATTTTCTGGACATCCTGGAATTGCAGAGTATTTCTGCTGTAATGGTGTCTGATTAATGTTTCAAAAGTTGCGTGACGGATAAAATCAAAATCATTATTGAATTTAAATCTTAAAGAACTTTATACAAATCACACACAGATTAATGACAAACAAGACTTTGTAATCAAACATGATTACATATTTTTTATTCTTTTATGGCCCGTGACAATTTTTTTTGGACAATTTTTCCTGTTTCTGATGTGATGATCTGAAAGGGTTTCAACTCTCTGGCCTCTTTGCACATCTTTTACTGGTGCTTTGGTGACCTGTTAATTAATTAAACTTTGTAATACAGCTATTGTATTCAAAGAAAAAAAAAATGGCTTTGAATAAATTGATTACAAAAAAGCCTAAAAATGTGTAAGAACGTGCTCGCAGGTGTTATGTTTGTATGCTTGCCCCTTGCTTATGTATCATTGTGTGTTTTAAATGATTCACAGATGACATAGAGATCATCTTCAGGCGAGGGCCATGGAAAGCCAACGGGGAGTTTGCACAGACAGACGTACACCGGCAGATCGCCATCGTGTTTAAGACCCCACCCTATCAGGACCAGAACATCACAGAGGAGGTGGAAGTCAATGTGGTACTCCGTCGTCTGTCAGACCAAATGGAGAGTGAGCCTGTTACCTTCACGTATCTGCCGTACAACCCAGGTGAGATGACTTCTCTGAAGGCTTTATCTTCTGTTTATTGTAAGAAGCGGATGATAAAGAACTCTATCCTCGTTTCAGATCCATATGAGGTGAAGAGGAAAAGGAAGATAAAGTCAGACATCAGCTTCAAAGACAAACCTTGTGCAACAGGTGAGACCAAAACAGTTTCCCTTTTCAGGCAGTGTTTTCTTTCATTTTTCTGTCTTTTCTGGTGTGTGGTGGCGGGTTAGAGCTTGACGGCTTTAGTCTGTCAGCTTTTTGGCCTTGACAGGAGGGTATTTAAGCTGAGGTAAATCTGGTATAGTTGTCAGCAGTTCTAGCACACACTGTCCCAGAGTTTGTCTTTTGCACAAAAATCAAAACCCCATAAATGTTCACAACAAAGAACATAAATACAAGAAAAAAACCCAACAGGCAGTGTGTGGCAGAAGGCTGGAAAACTAATACGAGGAACACTCTAAATTAAATGTTAGTCAGAAAAATGAAGAAAACAGAAAACTCAATATAGCGACAGGAAAATTCCACAATAGTGATTGGTATTCTTTTAAAAACACACAAGAATGTTAATATTCAATATACTTGTCACAGTATAAGAATTTTGTATTGAAATAAGGTACCAGTAAAACTGGGACACTGTGGATGCCTTTTTAGATATCACACTAATAACTAGGAGTTCTTCTAGAGCACAAACCTCCACCGAGGCATTTCCAACATTGCTGGGCGAGTTATTGTCAAAATGTGGAAAACTGCCGTATCTTACACTGTTGACAAATCTTTGACAAAAAACCTAGACCTGCATCCTGACTCACATCACCACCAACATGTAATTACTTCTCCCATGTGCCATGACCAATGTTCCCTGACAATAATCAAAATGTGTTGATAACTGTTTGAGTTATGTATCCAACTTCATTTTCTGGGGGGATAAGTGAAATTAAGGTACAGTATGAATCGAGTGTCATTATCTTTTTCCTTGTAACTGACCCTTTCATCATATTCACACAATCCGTTCCTCTCCTGCAGCCGAGAGTGCACCTGCAGCAGAGCAGCCCTTCCTCTTCCCATCGCAGACTCAGACCATGACGTCTCCAGACAGTCGGCTCTGCGCTGCCCTGCCTGGAACTGCTCCTTCAGTGGACCAGTGTTTCACTGAGCCTCAGGACTCAAACAACGACAACGACGCCTCAGCAATCCTCAACGAGCTTCTAGAAAACCCGGATTTACAGAGAATATTATCAGACCCGAGCCTCACATTGCCCATGCCCCCCCATGAGCACATGCCTGATGTCAACTTGTTGGCCAACATGGACTTGAACTTTCAGAACTATGTCGCCTACCCTCAGGACTTTTCACATTACAGCGACTGGCAGTTTAACATGCTCGTCAATGAAAACCAGACCCCACAGTCCAACATGCAGGACAGTCCAGATAATATTCAGGTAAAGATGGAGGATGAACTATGAGGACGGGGAGAGTCAGGATTCGTGTAGCACTTATACGTCGTCTGTTTCCGATTTAGGATGAGGGGATTTTGTCTCCTTTTATGTCTGAAGAGTAAATGAGAGGCATTGCTCAGCACAAATACTGTAAAAAGAGGAAACAACCAACCTGCCTTTTGGTGTCCCTTCATCAAGTTACACCCTCACCAGAAAGTAACGCAACCCACCTTGGTCACTGTTTCAACATTGATAGAATCTCTTGTTCCCAGGCTCTTGAATTTGACCCATTTATAATATAATTACATTGACTCTTTTTAAAACCTGTCCCCTGTAAAAGAGAGTGAAGACAGACACAGTAAGGTGTAGAGGGATAACTTTAAATCTCTATGCTTAAAACTGTAAGTTAAGGTCAGTGCACATTAGCTAATGCTACAGAATAGCACTGTCAGCATTACATTAAGCTGATGATCCTAGCAATTAAGGTTTGTTTGCTATTGAGTAACAGTAAAGCTGCCTTGAAGGTCCAAAATTTACTTTTTGACTTACCAGAAAAGGTTATGGGTAGAAAAAATGTTCACAGGCCAAGAATGTTTTTACCAGCCAAAGAAATTGATTAAGTTTTCAAGTTATATCCAGTTTCAGAGCATTTAATTGAATTAAAGCTGCAGTGTGTATCGTTTTTTTTTTTTGTCAGTGGCCCCAAAAAAAGGATTCCCTGTTATCCTCTTACTGAAGCCACATGAGAGGTCATTAGACATCTGTGCCCCCTCCTTGCTCTGTATTAAGTCTTTAGAAAATCAAGCAAGGGACACCCACTTTTTGGCCAATCAGGACTCAGTTCAGGGACAGTGTTCTTACTGGATCCTCTACTAAGGTATATGTGTTTGTTACATCTAATTGAGCTTTAGCTGTTGTATAAATTGTACAGGTAGTGTTAATTTTATGAAGGGACATGTGGTTTGTGGCTCTTTTATGGTTGCTTTTATATTACTTTGGTATAATGCTAATGGCAGCTAAAGACACACAAACACAGGGGATTAGTTGTGCATCAGGAAAGGAGACATCGCTAGGAGCACAACCATGGGAGGGAGAGGGGAATGAAAGTGCTTCCACTGCAGTCTCATCTAAGTTACTCACCCCACCATTAAATATTTCACAATTTGGGTCATTTTATCAGTTCAGAAAATAAGGAAGTGGTTAGGGATGCATTTAAGAAGCATGTACTTAAACTTGACTCCTTAGATACAAACAGTTACCCGTCATCTGGGACATAAACCTCTGATCTACCCACCAAGGGGAAATTTACCCTCATTTGGCCCTTTGCAGGTGTTAGTGTGAGAGACCCTTGGTTCATTACCTGGATGGCAGTGGGATATATTTAGTACTGAAACCATTCTTGTAGCATCTGAAAGCGTTCTTAATGATTGCCAAAGGCTGAATTACAAGTGCGGTCATCCACAGAGTGAAATCCAATTGAGTGTTTTTATAATGAAGAGACAGGATGAAAAATACTCACTGGATTACACTGTGGACATGTCAAGTCGCTTTTTCAAACAATCCCAAGCACATCTGTTTATTATGCCGAGGTAACAGAATTGAAGTGTCATCTTGACTGTAAAGACCTGGAGCAGGTAAAAGTTTGTCTAGTCTGAAAACAAGAGCTTTCAAAACATTGTTAAATTCTTAGTATCATATTGACATTAAAAGCTCAGTGTTGTGATAGCCCTTTTAGGTTCAGTGCAGTAAAAAAACAGTTACAAAATAACTGCTATATTTTGTGTCCCCTTGTTTCAAGTCTTTGTGCTAAGCAAAGCCAAAAAGCTGCTAACTTCAGCTTCATATTCAGCGTACAATCATGGGATTTGTATCATGATTTTCAGCTCTCATCAGTTAAACCTCTAAGCATCCAACAAGCTGAACTTTTGCTCTTCCCTTCCTAAATACAGAGCTAAAGATAAGCCCTTTCACAGTGCATTTCAGCTATTATGACTGAAGCAGGCAACAACCTCCAGGGCTGAAAAATGATGCCAATGCGGAAGTGCCAAATATTTCAGTTCCTCAAATGTCAACTTCAGGCTGGCTTCAGAAAAAAGTGACATGACTGAACAAGAAATAACAACAACAGAAATAATGGCCCGGTGGATTTTTGGATTGGATTTTTTTCGTACTGCGCCCTTTATTCTACTAAAGATCTCAAGTTTTGGATAGACATGGCTATGAGCATCACTATTGGTCACACAGTCTTAAGTCATGCCTCAGCTCAGTAGGTTGATTAGAGTTAGAGTGAGAGGGTGTTCAGAGTATGGCTGCATCCACAGCCTGCAGACTTCAACACTATGAAGCTAATGCTAACAAGCTGTTTTCTCAGTCAAAAATATCAAATAGCATTGATATGAAGTACAATCATTGAATTATTATTGTAAAGTGAATAATTAAGATATAATAATAGATGAAAAAGAATATGATCGGATTGTTGTCTGCACATTAAAATAGACCGGCCTATTAATGCCACTCTATGGCTGAAGTGTTATACCTTCATTATCCATATGTTTGAATCCCTTGAACATCATCGCTACTAAGACCTGATGAATTAAACTTAATGATATATTAAGAAACAGGTGGTAATGGTGACTCTAAAGTGATTTAACAGTATTTAAATATATATATTTAACATTGTTATCTGAATTGATACTAATAATTTATTTCCAACAAGCAGATTTTATATTTAATGAATTTTGGCTGTCTTTTAGTGTGTGCAATGCTAAAGTGTTAGCTTTTTAACTATGAGAAATATCATATATATTAATTTGTTACAGACCTTTTTTAAAACAGTTTTTTTACAGCTCTCAAAACAAAACTGTTGTAGTGTAAACAGCCTAATGAGTATTGAGGGACAGCAACATCGCATCAACTATGAAACAACAATATTAAAATTGAAACACCAATGTTCAATTCATGTACAGGACAAACAAATGTTTGGATTTTATATCCTACAGGTGACTAAACCAGTCCTCGTGTGGATGTCTTGAAGCTACGGTGTTCTTCTACTCAGATCTGAGCTTTAATGGGATAACATTTTCTTAAAATATGATTTTTAATATTAACTGCAGCGCAAAATGGGCACCTGGCAGCCTAAAAGCATTGCCCTGAGTGGGTTGTTTTCCACCACGGCACTAACCAGACGTGACGTTTTGTTGGCGTCCCCTGTCATGCAAAAAGACACGACACTGTGCTCCCCCACTGGCTCCTCAGGCCCCCTCCCACTTTTATAATGAATAAAAGAAGGGGGTCAACTTGCTCCTTCTTTCCACCTCTGTTACATTTGCAGTGAAGATGAAACGTCACAGGGTCTTACTATTACAACCTGAAAATGCACTGTGAATAGGGACTGTAGTTGCTCAATGCCTAGAGGAAGCAGGCTTTTTCACTCCAACTGCTTTCCACAATAATTTCTGATTCATTTGATTTCACAACTCTGCACTACTGCCCCCTTAATAATGCCAAACCTTAGACACCCTGCTGGTCAGGGTTAGGCATAAAGAGACGTCAACGTCAGCTAGGGTTGAGTCATGAATGCAGCCATCCTTTAGCTTCAGGCTTAATGTCAGGAGATGTTTTCCCCATCTGTGTGGAGCTTAGAGAGAAGTTATGGATATTATTAAGCAAGGGCCGCAGAAGAAACCCTTTCAATGACTGCTTTATATTTTAGTAAATCATTAACAGGTTAGACTGATGTAGCTGTCATGTAATGTTTGTGTAAGGTTTGTTTTGTTTGCCTCTGCATGGTTTAGTGGAACAAACCCACCTAGAGGCCTGGAAGGACAATAGATACATATTTGTAATTCACATTTTTTTGTGTTTTTTTCTGACCATGTCACATGTTTAATATTTTATCCATTTAGATGTTCTTCACATCAGTTCTGTTTGTAATCTTAGCTGTCTCTGTCAGTGTCTTTTGTCTGTAGTTTCACTCTCATGCAAGCTCACCTCAAGGTCTGCCCTCGCCACAGCACTGTAGTGTCCATGTTTTATAAAATAAAGATTAAAAAATCAGCCCATGTCTTTTTTTGTCTTGTCCTTACTTCTTCTGAAAAGATAACGGCTTTGGTGAGGATTTAGCAGCATCAAAAGAAACAATGGACTGTAGAGTTATGACAAAATAAGACCTAACCTCTGAGTGTGACCTTTCTTCAGCCTCCTGCATTTAAACATTCCTGACATTTTCCCTCAACAGGAATCTCGGAAATCTTTAGGAAAAAAAATGCCCCTTGTTGTTCGTGGTTATTAGTCATGGTCTTAAACCTCACCAAACGAAACTTATCCATTCCTAAATACTGCACAGTCATATTTTAACCACAAAACCAGGCTAGAAAATTCTCTGTTTCTCCTTTTGGCCGTTGTGGTCACTGCTGAGTCCTGTTTATGACTGCATGATGGAAAACTTATTACGCAACATCCTCAATGATTGTCAGATAAAGGATCATAAACTGATTTTTTAACGTTTGTTACAAGGACATGGGTGATATTTTTTCATTACAGTTGTTATTAATTAAATCAACTTTTTGTGTGTTAAAGTGCATGACCACAGATCAGCTAGAGAGACGGGTTGTCACAAAAAGAACTGGCTCCCAGATGCCCAACAGGTAGAGACAGAGCTCCACTTGTTCACACACTACTCTAAATATCAGTCTGTGAGAGGGGAACACTGTAAGGCTTTTGTAGGTTATAAAACCTGCAAAGAGGACGGAAACCAATGGGAGTGAAGCTCTAAAGCATGAAGATGGAATAAATGGTGTCAGGCAGCAGGTTTCAGAGCTTTGAGTTTAAGGTCCATTCTTAATGTACAGCAGTCAGACAAACAGCAGACTGCAGGAAACCACACACATTCACACAGATTAACACAGGCGCAGCTAATTTTAAACTGAGCAGAGGCACTCCTTTTTTTATGTCTTAACATTGCAAGATAGGGTTGTTTTCTCATATTTTTGCTAATAACTTAACAACTCCTCAACAGAATTTGATGACATTTTCAGTAAATGTTGGTCATGGCACAAGGAAGAAGTGATTACATTTTGGTGGAGATTGGAACTTGGATGCAGATTTGGGAAATTTTCAAGGATTTGTTAAAAGCATGTGACAGGGCAGTTTTCCACATTTTTAAATCTTTAAACTTATCAATATACAGAGAAAACATGTTTGCCACATCTAAGCAAATGTACGTGATGACACAGTAGCTGCACATGAACGGTTTTCCAGAGCAGACTCTGTTGAACCTCTGCTGAGCATCGCTACACTTAGTTCACTCTTAAACTCTCAAAACCTGTTTTCACAGCGCAGATAAACAAACAATGACTTTAGCTTTTGTCTCTGCCTGTGTGCACACGTTAACCTGTCATTGCCGCTGCTGTATTTGGTTACTGCAGGTGTTACATTTTCAGTCCCCGCCCGTCACTGCTGACTTGAGCTGAAAAAGGTTTAACAGCTGGGAAAGTCCACTCTGGCCTCAGGCCAACATCCTTATCTAGTGCACACACACAGTTAGACTTTATTCCTGTAAATGGTACCATCTCTGCTCATTGCTAGAATATGTCAGGACATGTTCACAGGGTCAGCTCTGACAAATGGCCAGCATTACAGAAAAAATAGTAAAATACAGATCTGAGGAAATCTCTGAGACATAATCACAGACAAACAAAACAAGCATTACAGAAAAAATAATAAAATATTAATTGGTTCCCTTGTCTGAATTAAAGGCAATCTATTCATGTTTAATATATAAAACATTTAACTTTGCTAACCCTTAAGCCTCGGACATCCTTAATGAATAACACACTGCTTGAATTCTATTAATTCATTATCTTTTACATGGAAGTGATTTTATTGCCTTTGGAAAGACCCAGACTTGGTTGTGGTACGGAGTTTCTCATCCCACTCCTAAGTGGACAGCACAATCATAACTGCTAAACTGTTGCTCATAGACGAGGTTTATGATCTGCTGTAATATGATGTTTAAAAGCATAACAGCTCCTTTAAATCTGAACGTGTTTACCATAAGATTATTGACTTGATGACAAAATTCTGTGTCATGGTCATAAAAAAGATCACTCCCATCAGATGGCAACGAGATGGTCTCATAGAGGTCAGCTGTCAGAGCACTCTAATTAAATACATAATTTCAGAGCCTGTTTTTTTAATTACCTAATTAATATGGTAGTGATATAGACAACTGTTCCACAGCTTACAGTAACATCAGCCCTGAATAAGACTTAGACAACCAGGACCAGTTCTTGTTTACAGTTATTATAACTTTATTTGGTAAGTTCAGTGTACTGAGGTTAGGGCTGGAAAATATGGACCAAAAGTCTACAATATCTAAGATGAACAGTGATAAACAATATTGCCTGATATTTATTTTTTCTGTTAATCGTCCAGTTAGTCCAGATCTCCATGAAGTGAAAAAACAACAAGCTACTTCATCTTATTTTCTGCCACCAGTTGGGCTCCACTCACAAAACAAATGACGTGTAAATACAAAAATTGAACGAAAGCATATGCTGCTCACATCTGTTAAAAGAAAAAATGGAGGTTTGTCATACCACATTGCATATTAGGCTGAGAGTGGCATTTTGCCAGCCGTGTTCACGATTCTCTTTCATGTTAGGTTATACTGCTGTATTAAAGATAGCAAAAAATGGCTACATTGCAGAGATGGGGATAAAATAATATGAATTACAAGGGCATAAAAAGGAAGAAAGTTTGTAAAAAATACTAATTGTGCTCATTGACTGCAGAAAGAACTGGACAAAGCCATGAGATATCATCTGTTTGAGGAGCCAGTGTAACATAGTTGAAACCAACCTATGACTGCACCATGTTGGACACTCTCACTCAACTTAACTTTGGATCAACCTACAGACAAAGAGGCTGAGTTTAAGAGCTGATCACCAGGGACATTGCATGGGCTTGTGGCGCTGTCAATCTTGTCCTTTACAATTCAAAACAGAAAATACTTAAACATACAAAAACACTATACAAACCCTCCATTTAGTGAGACCTTTAGTTTTATTAAATATTTAGACTCAAGCTGTTTGTTTTACCAGGCTGTAAATATGTTTCTTTAGGCTTTTAAAATCATCTGTTTCCCTCACACAATCATATATTGCCAGGGTTTTCTGCCACCAGTCTCAAGTGGACACTTGAGGAACTGCAGTTTTTGGCACTTCTACATCAGCGTCCTTTTTTAGCAGAGGAGCTTGCTGCTTGAACCTTTTACGAGACTGATTCTCACTTCAGGGGTCAAAAAAGATTGTTTCAAAAGATTGTCGCTATTATAAAGCTGTAAACTGCATGAAGCCAAATATTAGCCATAGCTGTCCACTGTAAGTCATTCAGCATTATTTTAAGCATTGTTTTTGTCTCTTATGGGACACAGGGGCATTGGTGGCTCAGTCTGACGGTGCGCTCTGTCAGTAATCTGAAGGTGGCATGCTGAAGCCCAACTCTGACTCACATTGTGATGTGTCCTTAAGCAAAACACTTAACCCCAAGTTGCTCTGGTGCCTAAGTGGCGTATAAATGGGTATGAAAGGGCGTAAATGTGTGAGCAAATACTGACGGACAAACAACATAGAAACTCTAAACCATCAGTGAGTGAATGTGAGAGGGAATGGTTGGATGTGACCTGTAGTGTAAAGCTGCTTTAAGTAGTCAAAGAGACTAGAAAAGCTCTGTATAAGTTCAAGTCCATTTACTAAAACTTTTAGCATTTAATATACCGGTACCTGTGAAATGTCAGCTAACTTAAGTAAATAACTAAAACAAGTCAAAGCAATGCCTGAAAAAGCGCCCCAGATCAGGCAGCTCACTGTTACGTCAACTTTATAAGTATAAAAAAATGGCACATACACAGAAGCTGTCATATATTTAATTAAAAGGGAATGAACACAGAATAGTTTTGACAGTGTGCAGTAATTTACACGTAAATTTTGATAAATTTTGATAATCAGAAACAATCAATCACACAATACTTTAGCTTTTGATATCATGGTACCAAAACATCTCAACATAAAATGATCTTTGCTAAAAATGCTCAGTGTAAAATAAATGAAAGGACAATTCCCAACTTGGACTCAAACAAATGACCTCATGATCAGTGTCATGATGGTTTTTGGTTCTTGATGTGAGCTTTAGGCCTGGTATATGTATATTTTGAGTCATCATGAGCCTTTTTGATACAGACAAAATTACTCTACAATCAATCTGAAAATATGTTTATATATTTCAAGAACTCAATTTAATTTCTTGCCCTAACTGAGCATGAAAAGTCTTAATTACCCTTCTCTTCCTATTATATCAGGTTTGTAAATTTCTTATCTAAATATAACAAACAAATTACACAGCAAATCTGCTGCAGATTTGCACAAGGGGCTGTTGGTTTTTTTAGGTATTTTGGGGAAACAACAGAGAGATCATGTGTAGTGGAAACATTCAGACATGGCTGTGGTGATGATATGGAAAATCATGATCATAGAGCTTCAGTAGTTTGTAAACTTTCAGCGCAGCTCTGTGAGTCACCAGAGTTCTTTATCAGGAGCGGGACCTTAACAAAAGTAACACCCACACAACACTGTTGCCAGGCACCTACTCTGAAAAAAACCATTTAGGTGAATAAAAGAATGGTAATAGGAGAATTAGATTCATAAGTATTAATATAAAGTAGAATATCAGTTCAAATACGAATAGAAACAGATGTGATGATTTGCAACTCACTGGAAATATTGTTTATTCTTTAAAAATAGCATGAAGTCAACAAATTAAATCAAATGTTCATGTGAAATCTTTTGTTTTTGGAGTTATACACTGATTATGGATGTGATGCCAGCAACAGGTTTCAAACAAAAGACCAGGAAGTATGTGAACCGCTTAAAACCAACAAACAAAAACCCCTGATTGAACATGTTTGGAGTGGTAAGGTTGTAATGTGAGTGAGTATCAAAAAAAGAAGCCCTGACAGGCTGATTATCAAAGAGGTAAAAATGGGATGTTGTGTAAATTTGTGAATTATATGTTTATGTGAACTCAATGAGCTTCATGAGTAACAAATAACTCAACATTTCAAATAAACTCCTCAAAAAATATTTCAGTTGATTTTTTTATCCCCTTTCATAACACCAATTTGTATTGTATCTAATAACATTGGAAAGCCCGTTTGGTCACCTTACCAACAAGGTACAACTTTAATGATCGAGCATTTGTGGAATAAGCAACACAGCTAAAATTTGTGTGTAGCACCCCGAAAATGTGCCAAAATCCCCTGCAACTGAAAGCTGC